>QWTY01017939.1:488-15000 GCA_008033365.1 Pseudorectes ferrugineus | reverse complement strand
CATTTGTTCTATGATACACACTTCCCATTCAGGAAGGGGAATTTTAAGTTAAGCATCGTTCAGAAAGGTGAACTTTCTTTAATAACAGAGAGAACAAAAAAGTATAGGTGAAGTGTCTCTCTGAGAGATTGCTGTACTTGAGGTGCCTTTGGAAAACGCATATCCTGGAAGAAAATTTTGCCTTCAGTTTTATGTTTATTTGGCTGTTTGATATTTACAGCTGCAGAGTTTGAAAACTTGCCTATTTTTAAAACTTCATCTCACCATTTCACTATGAGATAGGAAGTGGTTTCTCCTGTTATCCAGATTTTGGGACTTGATGTATAGGATATTAAGCATGAGATCACACTGGCCTGTCTGGTATGATGAGTATGCTTTTTGAACCTTTTTGCCTTTAAACTCTAAACCGTTAACAAAAAAGGGATGTTGCAGATAGCCTTTTCAGGAAAATAAATTTCTGTAGGAAAAGAACTTAAGGGGCCTGTACGGTCCTTAAATTTCACAATGTATTTGATTTCGTGGACAAGTACAACACACTCTTATTTGAACAGTCTTATACCTGGAGGCAGTTTTCTTTTAAAAATCAGTTCTTTAGCATTTCTCTTCAAATCTGAAACTGGATTGGTTAGGAAGCTGTGAATTAACTCGGAATATATCTGTTGAAAGGACTTGTTAAGAGGTATATTGCTGCTTTACACTCTTTTCAGTAGTGTTGATGGTGTCATTCTTCATTCTGCTAAACCCATTGCTTGTAAAACCAATGCACTGTAAAAAAGGGTTGTTTGGGGGACTTTTTTAAAAAAATCTTTGTAGGTATAAGTTCAGCTTAATGAAATATTTATATATTGCTGGTAAAGCAATCAGCAGTGTATGGAACACATGACTCCTTTTTCAGATGAACAGTCCTTACTTTAAATAGTTCTAACAGTCTTACTTGCAACAGTTTTTATTGATTTGCCATGTTGTGCTTTAGTAAGGGAATGAATCCACACTGCTTCTGTCCTGCTTCAATCATTGACTCTTCATCATCTCTTGTAACTGACCCTTGCTGAAGTGTCCACATGGCTTGAAGTGGAATTCTTAGACAATGTCTCTGTCTTCTAAAATATCCTTAAAGAATCACTTCTTTTAACTATGCAAGTCACAATCTAGGAGTAATATTCTCTTGAATTTTGACAGCTAATAAGTGTGGAATGCAGGTGGAAGATGCCTAATTTCTGTAGCTTTCAACTTGATATGTACTTCCTGTGTCCTCAGTATACCTGGAAGTGCTTGAAGTTTTTTAGATTTAGTTTGTTGCCACAGCTTGTATTTAACACGCATTTCTTTGGATAGTCTGTCTGTGACTTACCTTGTCTTCGTAAATTTACTTAGGAGTCTGTAACAGGGAGTCCATAAAGCTGTAATAGAAGCTTTGAATTATAGTTCTGTTTTTGCTGACCCTTTTCACCTGCTTCATCATGGAACAACAACATTCACTAGACAGTTTTGAGTCTTTAAAGCTTTACAATAATAAAAGGTCATTTTGACTAAGAGTGACAAATCTTGAAATGTTAACAAATACTGTAACCTGTTGAATTAAAGGATATTTTGTTTCTCAGTAGGTTTGAAAGTTCTCTTTTTTCCAATGCCACTGTTTCATATTTAAAACAAGCTAAGCTACTACAGATGGATCAGTTTGGTTACTGTGTTTTTCTTTCTGTGAATTCTGAGTTAAATTATTACAGAATTTACAAGTACAATAGATTGCATTTTTCAACATTATATAATGGGGAATGTTCTTATTAGTGCTATAACTAAGGTATTTGAAGAGAGCCTTATGGATGGGTTTTTATTAGTCCGTACAGAGTATTGAAGGATGAAATGGTTTGGTGGACACTTTCTGAGTTAGTTCCATAAAAGGAAGAAAGAGGATATTAAGAGACTTGTTTGTTGGGGTTTTTTTGATGTAATATTGTACCCTGATGTGGGAAGAGCAATGTTAGGGGAATATGAATGAAATGCTAATCATGAACAATGCCCCCATTTCAAAGACTAGGTAGCCCTGTTTTTGACTGGGCTTAGCTGGGCTGTTTCTGGAGCTTCTGGCTGCTTTCAAAACCTAATTTGTCTTAAAGTACAGCCAGAAGAGGACTAGTAGAAGCAAAAAAGAAAGCTATGTTTTTCATGTAGGCGGTCAGTTAATTACATCAGATCAAAAGCCCCCTGCTTTTAGGTTCTGGGCAAAATACTTTGCCTGACGCTGTGGCAGTCCCTGTCTCTGCTTTTGCACCTGCTGGAGGCAGGCATGTGAAGTTTTAGTAGCAACAAAATGGCAATTGCTTGGTCAGTCGTGTGTGGAGCACAGCACAACTTTGCAACATGACCTGTTACCTAAGTCTGAGTGCTTGCTTCTGGCAAAAATGCTAAGTGGGGAAGAGGTCTGGGGACGACAGAAACCCACTGCTGCAGGCTTTTGCTAGAAGTCTTTTATTGTGGGTTTTCTTTTTCTGTAATGAGTGCCTCCAGACTAGATGCCACGCAGATGGATCTGTCTCTGAATCAGTCTAGCCATGTGTCTTCTGGACTTGGAGCTGCCTCACACAAAAAACATGGAGGTGAAATATGATGCAGCACTGGGTGCTGGAACTCACCTGAGAGGCTGCCTTTTGGAGGAATTCAGACACAATGAAGGCTGCTGCTTGACTTGCTGTTTAAAGTTACTTGCTCTGTGTGGAAAGAAAAACACAAATCCCAAAATACAGAGGTTACTTCACAGAAGAAGTCAGAGTGACCAAAGAATTGAGAGAAGGTTCTGAGGCACAGCTTGTACTTTGTGAGCTATATCTGCCTGTAGCTCTAGAAGACTCGAGGGCGATAGGGAAATAAACTTTTAGTAAATCAGGGACACTGTATATACAAAATCTAAGGAAACCCTCTTTGCCCAGTTACGTTTATACTACTTCCCTATAAACTACTTCTTGGAAGTATTGCTACTTCTTGGAAGTATTGCTACTATCCTCTTATGCTTTTGGATTGCAACTCAAGACTTTTGAAAAAGCTGAAAATCAGACTGTGGGTTGAGTTTGCTTTAAGTTGATGAAAGGGCAGACTGCTGCCAGGAAGGATGATGATGCATGGCTCTTCCTTTCCCTTATGTTGGCACAATTATGTGTGCAGCTGCATAGTAAGAAGAAGCTTGAAGTTGCTCTGGGTTTTCCTAAGCTTTACTTTGTCTTGTTTTCATGACATCCCTTGTATCAAAACACACAGTTTTGGCTGGGAGGACCTGGCAATAAAAGAGACCTGCCTTCTTAGCAGCAGCGTGTACCCTAGCTTTATTTAGAATAGCTGCCAGACTGAAGCTTTAGATTGTCATTGGTTTCTGACCTACACTAAACATATTGATGTTTCTTTTTCTATGGCCATTCTGGCTGATTATCTCCCTAGGCAGTGCTTTAGCTTCTGTTTCGCTAGCTCTGTGTTTCTTCATGACTTCATGCAGCTGTAGCTAGTGTAAGACCTGAATAAGTGTTTGGCCATTTTGGTGCAAAAGCTGCATTTGGTGTATTGTTCAGTATTTTAAATGGTTGGATTTTGAGGTATTCCTCTATTGGACTTCATGTTCAAGAAGGGAGGTTTGATAGCTGGTGGAACTGCTAAGGTTATAATCATATACTTAGAGCGTTCATAGCCTTGGCTGTACTTTTAGAATCTTTTGACATATGAATTGTAACTGAGTAAGATAGCCACTTCCTTTGTGTAAATAAACAGAAACATAGATTTTCCACAAATATTAATATATACACTCTTGCCTCTATGGGTTTTTTGGAAAAAGAATTCTTGTGTTACTAGCAACAGATGTCTGTTTGGAACTGACAGAACAAGGAAGTAAGCAAAATGCAGTGCTAAGGGATTTGATGAAATGTTTTGTCAGTAATTCCTTCTTTCCTGAAAAGGATGTTTCTGTCACTGTGGTTCTGCCAATAATTTTAGTATCTACAGCTTAGGAGTGTGAGCTGGCAAGAAACACTTTCCTGAATCTGAATGTATAGGACTTTCTCAAGCTGTGCTGATGTTGAGTATGTCAGATACTGCAGCCACAAAGAGTAATGGCTCACAGCTTCTATTGTCCTTGATTTATTATAATTTAAATAAGGTGGTTTTTGTGAACTTTGTAAATTTGATCTAATGAAAATGAATGATGTGCTTATTTGGAAAATTTTAGTAGACTGGGTGGCTTAGTCTGGAAATGACTGAGGTGTAAAGGATGTTGTGATGGTTTAACCTCAGCTGGCAACTAAAAATCAGAAAAGTGAGAAAACTTGTGGGTTGAGTTAAAGACAGTTTGACAGGGAAAGCAAAAGCCGTGCACACAAGCAAAGCTAAACAAGGACTTTATTCAGTGCTTCCCATGGGCAGGCAGGTGTTCAGCCATGTCCAGGAGAGCAGGGCCCCATTATGTGTAACAGTGACTTGAGAAGACAACACTCTGAATGCCTCCGTCTTCCTTCTTATTTCCCCCACCTTCTATACTGAGCATGATGTCATATGGTCTGGAATATCCCTTTGATCACTGGGGGTCAGCTGTCCTAGCTGTGCCCCCTCCAACTCCCATGCACCCCCAGCCACTTTCCCAGTGTGCCAGTACAAGGAGCAGAAAAGGCAGAGTAAGAGCTGCTTGGCAATGACGACATCATCTCTATATTATCAACTCCATTTTCAGCACCAATCCAAAACACATCCCCATATTAGCCACTGAGAAGAAAATTAACTCCACCCCAGCCAAAACCAGCACAGATGTCTTGGTAACATCTTTTTTTTTTTTTTTTTTTTTTAGGGTGCTACATAATGGCCTGTAAATTACAAATACATTTCATGCTTCTGTAATAAGATGGCCAAAAGATTATTGTCACACTTTAGTTACAAGTAACCTGTGCAGTCCACAAGTATACTTCAGATTGAAGTATTCCATTTGAAGACTGAAGACTTCAGACTGAAGTATTCCTTTCAATTCATTAGTTCATTACAGTCAATAATCAGCTTTTCAGTAACAGAGACCTTAGATTTATGAATCCTGTACACCATAAAGATGGGCCACCAAGTCCCCACGTATCTTGCTTTTATATAGAACTCGTTCATGTCACCGAATTACAAGCCTTCTAAAAAATAGCTTGTGACTGTCCTCTGCCATAATAGACATAAAAAGACAAAAAAGCTGTTGAAGCTGTAACTGAAATTGCTGCCTTCTGGATAAGACTGAGAAGGACTTAGTAGGCCTAACTGGGAATCTGCTTTCAAGACTTTAAATCAGTTAATTGCTTAATCTGGATTATAAGAACCCGAATGAGGCACAGAATTATGATTTACCTTTTGGGACTGAGGGATGAATGTCCTGCTTATCTATCACAGGTTACTTGGAGTGCTTTTAACTGAAAAAGTAATTACAATTAGTAATTAGTAATTACAAAAGTAATTCTGTGGACTGTTTATGAAAGGCATGCAAATCACAGCTACTTACATGCTTTTGTGTGTCTGAAGTTTTCTTTAAATGTTTCTTTTTTGTTGCAAAAATTTTTTTAGAAGTCAGCAGTTTCTTCCGTGTTCATAACTGGGCATTCAGACTGCTTTGTTCCTGCATTTTATCTGAACCTGATAGGAATTACTCTTAAAACTGTCGACAGCCCAACATTTTTTTCCTACCTAGAGATTTCAGATATGGGAACAAATCTAGTACAGGTATTTCATAGTGAATAGCTAGTAGTTTGAAGTGATGTAAGCATAAATGAATGCACATATGAATACCGGGTCGTTCTGGTGGGTTTTTTTCCTGCAAAGTAAATTCTGGCTTCTCAGTCACATTTGCTTAATTCACAAGGGTATCAGTTCTTTAAATTCTTTCAGATACCCAAAAATCAGTCTGTATATTTTTATGGTAGAGTCAGAATGCTTTAAATAAGATTAAAAACTGTGTTTGGGAAGAAGGCCAGAGCTTGGCTTAGAGTTAAGATGAGTTAATGTTCTGATAATCACTTCTAATGGCTAAACTCAACATTGATGGCTAAATCACCTGGCTAAGCATGTAAATCACTCTGCTGTCTTTCTAACAAGGTCTCCTCCTTGAACAAAGCTGTCAGCTCTGATGGCTGCTATAAGCGAGGAGATCTTAAGTGCTATAAATTGTTTAGTACTTGTTGATGAATACAGTATTCAGTATAAATCAGTGAAACAGTATAAATCATTCAGTGAAACACATGAATACTTATGCTTTGGGAGTCTCATTCTAGAGACAGAGTAATGGTACTGCTGTATAAAAAAATTTAAACTTTGCAACTGTGAATTTCATTGCTGAGAGTGCTCTGCAGTGAATAGTTTTTGTGGCCAGACTGGACCTCTAGGAAGAAACATGAAAGGGTATTAAGTTCTTATTTTTGAATTTCAAATTGGCTCTGTTTATTTCCATGACACGATATTCCTACATTTAAAAAAAAAGTCTTTTAATATAAAAGTTACACATATTTTGCCATAAGTTTAAAACCTGTCTATTCTTCTTTAGTGGTGTCATTGGTATTTAAAAAACATTGTTCTGTCACAAGCATAAAAGAAAAAAGACAAATGTGGTGATATTTTTCTTTATTTTTACAGGGTAACTTACAGCTTCTGCAGAGCTGCCTGGCAGTGTTAAACGGTGACACATAAGCTACGTTCCGTCCTCCCACTAACAAGGGCTGCCCTCCTCTGGATTTTGTTTTCATGACTTTAAATAGGCATTTACAGTTCCCTGGAGAAAACATTTGACAAAGTGCACATAAGCAAGCTTCTTCTTTCAAAAGAATTAAACACCTGAAAGTAGCTCCAGACTATATGAACAGCATACTTGTTATACATTCATATTCATGTTTATTTAATCATTATATGCTTTCATTGTTCAGAAACCAAATGCTCGGGTTTTGTGAAAATAGCCAATATAATAATGTTCATGTTACGAATACTATGATACGGCTGCAATCTTATTTACCTTTGTAAGTAATTTCTGAAGTTCACCATTTGAAGCACACTGTTCAAATGGCCTAAATATTACCATTAGATATTTGAATATTGTTACTATAATGACATTGTATACACTGTCTTAGTTTTTTTTCCATGTACTTATATCAAAAAACTTATCTTTTTTTCAATTGTGAACATTTCTTAGAAATTTTGGAGAACTTTGTGTAACCTTTATAACTATGATTTAAAAAGAAAAGCAGATGCATTAGTATGTTTGCCTTAACTTGTAGACTAATCCAATTATTGTAAAATAAACCATGAAATCAGTGATTTTTCTAAAATCATGCAGACACTGTATCATCTATAAGCTTAGTATTTTCTAGTAAATTAGATTAATTTGTTTTTTTCTCTATTCGCCATGTAAAAACCATAGACTAGGTATTGGATTGGTCTGACACTACTCGCCCAGTACTTTTTCACTTGCATTCTCAGGTTTTATCTGTTTTTCTGTGACTTTCCTATCCAGTGTACTTAAATTGTTTTGAGCTTAGTGGCTGACTCTGCAATTTCTTTGGCAGAAATACATTTGAGAGAACTTCCTGGGTTTCTTCCCAGAAAGGGGAAATAGAGTAGCAGAAGGGAGTTCAGAAGGTGCATAAACTATCAGTGAAAAGTAATACTGCCCCACTGTGATACAGATAAAACGTTTTGCTTCAGGAGAAAAGTGAAGGTATCCCCTATAAAGGAATGTGTGAAAAGAATCTCATTCTGCTAACTGGATTTAAGACTTGGAGCTATGAATCCAATATCGTTAGTTGTAATGATTGGTCTCTCTTACTTGAACCACGAACCTTTTCCAGAGGTGCTGTTATGTTGTGTAACTTCAGGATGTCATAAAATTAGGCTTTACTTGATGAATTGCTCTTCACAGCGGGATTGGTGCTTTGTTTTGTAAGTGTTTGTAGGCCTTCAGTGGAGCAGCGAATTTTGGGTGAATGATACGGTTGGAAATGCAGATCAGTGTAAGTCAATGTCTCTGTGATTACAGATGCCCTGTACTGCCACACAGAGGTGTGTGGTTTGTTTTGTTTTCCTCAAATAGGGTGAATTGCACAGTGTAGTATACTTACCCTGCTGCCTTGCACATTAAAACACTGCAAAGGCAGAGAAGTTTGCACTGTGCGTTGATTCGTGTACTCATCACCTCAGGCTTCCATGACCAGTGCCCAGTGGCTCTTGGCAACTTACCTAGTACAGAGAGTACTCCCGGCAATCCCCACTACACTAATACTGTGCTGTTCATCTTCTAGATAGAGCAGGTATAATTCCTAAGGAACTCATCTATAAAGAGACTGTAAGGGACAAAGATGACAATGTATATACAGTTAACAATATTGTAAATATTTTAAGTAGGATGTGGGAACAGTTTTTAGATTAGTCCTCGTTGTTGAGTGTTACTAGCTCATTAAATTTTTTCCAAGCCTCTTGGTATTGGGTGTGTCTCTTAAAGCTCTAACTCTGGCTCGGTAACTCTGGAAAAAAGTGCTTAAAACGTGACCCGAGGACTTGCAGCTCCAAGGAGAAAAGGGGAAAGACGCGCCGGCCCGGGAGCCGCCGGGGCCCCGCTCTGGCCCGGGCCTTGGCGGCGGGGGCGCCTTTTCCGGGAGGGGGAGCGGCCGGGCCGGAAGCCGCGGGGGCGCCCGGAAGGGGCGGGGCCGGGCCTGGCTGCGGCAGTGGGGAACGGCGGCGGCGCCATGAGCCGCCTGCGGGAGGAGGACGATCCGTACGTGGTGGAGGAGCCCAGCGACGAGGAGCGAGCGCTCAGCAGGTGCCTGGAGCTGCCGGCCGGGGGGTGGGCTCGGGCCGGCGGCGGCGGGCCCCGGGCCCCGCCTGGCGTGTCCCGGTCCGGGCGCGGAGCGACGCTGGCGGTGCCAAGCCGTGGGCGCCGGGGCTCTCGCCGGGCCCTAGGTGCCGGCCCCGGGCTGCCCGCGGAGTGCAGGAGGATCGGCCTCGGATCAGCCGCGGCATTTTCCTTGAAACCGGCGTATTTATATAGTCCTGACCGCACAGCTCCCTGCGCGGAGCTAGAGCTGCAGGGGATCGTGGCAGGCCGCACGCAGTCGGCTGGAGCTCCTTTGCGTTTAAACCGGAGTTTTAATATCACTAAACTAATAAAGTGTTTTAATATGTACATTGCCAATAAACATAGGAATAAGTGCTTTCCAGTGCCCCCACACAATTCATATGTTCCTTCTCCAGGTGACTATGTTCACGTTTTAGCCTATTTGTAATAATTAGGTATGTAACACTTAAATGTTTGTAGCTCAGAGGATGAGGTGGATGTGCTCCTACATGGCACTCCTGACCAGAAGAGGAAGCTGATACGGGAGTGCCTGACTGGGGAGAGCGAGTCTTCCAGTGATGATGAGTTCCAAAAGGAGATGGAAGAAGAACTGAACACCACCATGAAGACTATGGAAGGCAAATGGAAATCACCGGAAATGGGTAAATCATGCTTAACATCTGCTTGCATATGAAATCATAAATTTTGTGTTAGTGGCCAGATCATCTTTAGGTTTTGGTTGTGCAGTTAAGGATACATAGCAATATTTACACCACCACATCCATACAGCACAGAATTGGAATTTTGGTGCAAAGTGGCTGTGACTACTTGGCAGTTCATCTAGGTCTTTTTTGAACTTCTGTGGCCCTGAAATTTTGGGGGACATTTTTAGTGAATTTTATTGTAATCAAAGTTTGTGAAACAATGTGCCACACCTGTATTTCTTTCACATGACTAAAGATGTCTTGTGTGTGTTATGTAGGGCAGAGACAGGCAAATTTGATGTGGCGTCCTCTGTGTCTCAAGGGAGTGTTGAAAGAAACTTCCCATCAAACTGTACCTGAGATAAAACTTCGAGGGAGGGGAAGCAGTTTTGCTCTGAGAATGCCTATAAATGAAGTAACACAAGTGATGTGAATGATAAGGGCGTGGGAATAATTTGGGAGAGCTGTTACTTAACACACCCAGCTGTTACTTAACACACTCTGGACAGAGTAACTTGAAAGTAAAGGTTTGTTGTGGGCTATAGACTTCTGTCATTTTAGTGGGGTGTTCTTACCACTTCTGATTTCACCTGTAGGTACTTCCTCAAGTACTGGGCTGACTGGATCTGCCAGCACTTCAAAATACTATGATGACATTTACTTTGATTCTGATTCAGAGGATGAAGATAAAATAGGTAAATGACAGAGGCGAGAGGAGGGCATCTTTATAGTACCACTCACTCTCAGATCCTGTAAAATCCTCTTGGGGGGAGGTCAACAGGCTGTTTTTGAAGGCAGCATTTTGGAGGGGAATTACCAGCCTGTATCATCTCAGTGTAGTTCCTGCAATTTTATGATGTATCTCAATGTAATGCTTTGGGGTCATGCACCTGGAGGAGAGATGAGCCAGGCCTTTAACTTTCAGTTTAGATTTATTGCAAGGATGGAAAATGAAAATTGGAAATTGTGTATTTTGATAATTTGTGTCTGATGGATGTAACATGTTCTTGCACAAATTTTTCCAGATACACAGGATGTCCGGAAAAACAGAAAACATCAGCAACGTCGGATTCTCTCCAATGATGAGCTTCTGTATGACCCAGAAGAAGACAGTAGAGATCAAGAGTGGGTAGACTCACAGAGGAGAGGGTAAGCAACCATAAATTTTTGAATTGTAAGATGCTTAACATCAACTGAAAATTTTAAAATGAAATGGTAAATGTAGAGAAAAAGTCAACGCTGTCAAGTCCATGCAATGGAACTATTTTTTATACATAACTTATAGCGTAGGAAACTTAAAAGCCTGTAAAATGTTTTAGGTGTATGTAATGGAAGTTGAGTCTTCAAAACTACACAAAACTTCAAAATTTTTAAAATCAAGATTTCCAAATTCTGTAAGCCAGTTTCGTCTGTAGATCTCATCTAAACAACCATGCTGTGAATTAAAATGTTGCAAGATAATTTGCTAATAATGCTGATTAATATGTTTCTGATAAATACTGTATTTCCAGTTTTGGAAAACTTTGAATATAGCAAGCCACAAAATGTTCAGAGAAAACAGGAGCAATACAAAGCTACTTTAACGAGGGTTTTTTGAAGGTTGAAGTAGAAAAATGTTTGTTTCAGCAGAGGTGAAATTTTCCACATAAATATGTTGCATAAGATAACGTGTGTTGCCTGCAGAGATCACACTTGAGACACCTGCCTTGTCAGAGGAGAGGGTTATTAGGCACAAATTCTCATACCAGATGTATTTGTCTCACCAAATGAAAACACTCTGTAAATGAAATGATACTGGTATGTTTTCCCCTCACCTTATCATTTTTGTTCTTTGAGTTAATGAAAAAGGTGTCCAGAAGGAGCCAAGTATTAATTGGTGTATTTTAATGCAAAGAAAGGTTTGACAGTTGAATTGATATGACCAACAGCAAGGGCATGTAATTTCACTTTTTGTCTCCCCTTCCTCCTCTCTGGAATTGGTAGGTACCGTAACCAGAGAAGAGCAGTGCAGCAGCGGCAGGCAAAACCTGCACCTGTTCCAAATAGTGATGCTGTTCTGAATTGTCCTGCTTGCATGACAACGTTATGCCTGGACTGCCAGAGGTAACAACACTGAACAGTACGGGGTGTTTTTGTAATGTCTTTTTTTCACTCAGTAGTAGCATTAGTTTATTTAATTTGATCTATGGATTTTTATCAATTCCGTCATGCAAGGTGGCCCTAATAAAGAGAAGGCAGGTAGAAGTGAATCAGATTTAGGGTTGGATGCTGGTTAGTAAGAATGATGATCAGTTTAACCTGCAGTGTGGAGATGTGGAAGAAGAGGGTGGAATGTTAGCATAGTGGAGAAGGTAAATTTTTCAAAAAAATAATAATAATGGAGACTCAATAGGCATTTTAGGTAGATTGGGGTTTCTAGAGATACCTATCTATATATATTTTGGCTTGATGTTTAGAGGCATAAAACTGTTCCAGGTTATTTTTGTCTAAATGTGCCTTGTTAAAGAAGGATTAAGCAAAATAAAGATAGTGTATTCTTACTTGGTTTGAGTCTTAGCAGTTACATTTAAAAGTGTTTTGAGTGTAGTTACATTTAAAAGTGCCAGGAAGGTATTTAGATGAGAATCCACAGTGTGTTTCTCCACTCTTCAGTATCTGACTGCATTGCAGGCCTAGTTAGTGCTGCTAATCATGCTAAAGACAGGATTCTAGAACTGGGAGTAAAGTATAAAGAAATCTTCTGAAATGAGGAATAAACTACCTGTCATTTATTGAGTATTTTTGGTGATTGAGTATGAAATTCCACAGCAGCCTAAAACCATCTAAGTACTGGGTCCTGTTTTTCTCTGTCTTTGCTTTGCTGGCTCTGGTACTCCTTGACCCTGTTCTATAGTTAAATATTTCAGTTTGCTAAGCTGACAGAAAACTATATTTTTATTGTCAGACTGGTCTTTCCTGGGTTTAATCAACTGAAATAGCTCAGCACAGTGTCATACAAGCAGTAAGCCAACAGAATTCGAGATTGGACTTCTGCAGCCACTGTTATGTTGGTTTAGGCTCCTGTAAAATTGCAGCCCGAGGGACATTGCATTAAATTGAACTACAGCACTGAATTTTGCTACATTCTCCAGATATACAGTTGTTAAGACTGATGACAGCTGAAATTTTATGTTTTATTATAGACATGCTGCTTCTAGTGTGATATGTCAATGATGTTATTTACAAATAAGGAATTTCAGACTTGCACGACATTTTAGGATGTCAATGCCAGTAGTTGAGTCATTTGCACTCACAGCTTCCTGATCTTTTGCCTATTATCAGCTATATGTAGCAGTGCATAATTCTGCAGTACCAATACTATTGTACTCCAGGGTGTTTCTTTCAGCAGCAGCAGTATTTTTTTAAAATGCCGTAAAAAAACAACAGATGGCTGTAATTCTATGTTTTTATTATTTTTGTAGCTGTGACTTCTGTTTATAAAATTCCTATTTATTTGGCTTTTAGCCCTTTGGCATGTTACTTCTATCTTTAATCCCATTTTCAGTGGTGATAACAGATTTCGTGGAAGCAGAGTTGTATGAATGGTATGACTTGCATTTTCTCCCCTTCTCCATAGACATGAATCTTACAAAACACAGTACAGAGCAATGTTTGTGATGAACTGCGTTGTAAACAAAGAGGAAGTACTGAAATACAGAAAGAAGGTAAAGAGAAGAAGTAAGAAAATGAAGCACAGCAAAGAAATTGGCTCTATACAATCAAATCAAGAAGAGGAGGAAGTTTATCATCCAGTATTATGTACTGAATGCTCAACTGAAGTAGCAGTAATGGATAAAGATGAAGTTTTTCACTTCTTCAATGTTCTGGCCAGCCACTCCTAATGTGCAAATGCACGGGGAGAAAATCCTATGCTGTTTTTAGGAGCGTGGGAAGTGTTAGAAATGCAGGCACGCTAGCCTTTTTAAAATGTGGTCTTGTAAATGTACATTTTCATCTGAGAACTTTGTAATGGTTGGACTTTTTGCAAAGTTTATAAAAGGCATACGGTTAACTGCGTATATTTGAGAGCAATATTCTTTCCCACCATCAGGCGGTTGCATCATTGGGGATTAAAAATTTTGTAAATACTGTGTAAGATCTGTATATTATGATCATTCCCTGTATATATACTATCCATTCATTATCTCAGTGTGTATTAGAACTGCTTCTTGGAATAAATACTTTCTAGTAACTGATTTTCCATAGCTGCATTGGTTATATTTATAGCAAGGGATAACAACTTTCAGTCAGGATGTTTGATGTCCTTAGGCTGTTGTTCTTGGTAGATTTGCACACATGTAGTCTGTGTTACGGTTTTACCCCAGCTGGCAACTAAGCCACACAACTGCTTGTTCGCTCCCCCCACCCCTTCCCCCAGCAGGGAGGAAATTTGGACCTGCAAAGCCATGGCAAGAGGAGCTGACACTAGAGCAGGTGTTCTGGTAGAACTTGTGACCCCGTGGTGGACCCATGTTGGAGCAGGCTGTGCCTGAAGGACTGCACTCTGTAGAAGAATGACCCACATAGGAGCAGTTTGGGAAGATCTGTTGCCTGGGGGATGGACTCATGTTAGAGAAGTTTGTGGAGTACTGTTTCGTGTGGGAGGTACCCCCACACTGGAGCAGGGGAAGGACTTCTGGAGCAGTGGCAGGAACAATGGGTGATGAACTGACCGTAACCTGAGTTTCCTGTTCCCCTGCACTGCTGGTTGGGAGGAAGTAGAGCCCAAGTAGGAGGGACAGCTGGGGGAAAAGTGTTTTTAAGATTTATTGTACTTCTCATTATCCTCCTCTGATCTTGTTAGTAATAAATCAAATTAATATCCCCAAGTTCAGTGTGTTTTGCCCATGATGGTATTTGGTGAGTGAGCTCTCCCAGTACTTAATTCATGAACCTTTCTGTGTTTCCCCAGTCCATTTGCAGAGGGGAGTAATAGAGCAGCTTTGGTGGGTGCCTG
>QWTY01017937.1:24725-35634 GCA_008033365.1 Pseudorectes ferrugineus | reverse complement strand
GGGGAAATTACATCATTAGCTAAAGTTTAGTTGGTGAAATTGAGTTGATATGCAAATGAACCAAACCTATAAAAGTGTGAAGAACTCGTGACTCGGGGTCCATCTTGGGTGTAGCCTTTGGCCTGCCCAGGGATGTACATTTGAAGGCCTTTCTAATAAATAACCACTTTTATTCCCTTACTCCTGTCTAGTGTCTGTTTCTAGGTTGGCCTCTTTAGGCATCAAGACTCAGGGAAACAGGAAGCAGCTGAGCATGTTTGCCTTGCATTTAGTGTGAGCAAAATGGCATGTTCTGGTTGTTCCCTAATGGCAGAAGCAGTGCTCGGGCACTGTTGTGACAAGTTTGTACAAGCACTTAGAGCTCAACTGAGACTTTCTCTTCAGTTGTTTAGCTGTTGAGTCACAGAGGTTAAAGGCTGGAGATAGAAAAGAGCTTTTAGGTTACTTCTCCCTCACCATTCCCAACAACACAGACCGGTTTAGCCACAGTATGTTTTCCAAGCATTTGTCTGTTTAATTGGATTTAGTATATGTATTCTAGAAAGCAGTTATGTCACTGTATGGGCCTGATTGCAGGAAAAAGCGTGAAGAAAAGTGTCTGCTGCCTTCTCAACCAAACAAAAAAAAAGGGAGATAGTTCTGTGCTATTTTTTTGTTTCCTATGTCTCATTTGTGTCCTGTCTCTCCTCAAGACAATAGAGTCGAACTGGCGGTGTGGAAGGCACAGTTTACAGAGGATCCACTGCCGAAGCGAGACGAGCAAAGGGGTTTATTGTTTACAGTATGATGATCAGAAGATAGTAAGCGGCCTACGAGACAATACTATTAAGGTGAGAATGCTCCATCATGGCATACTAATGGCTTGGAGTGCCTATGCCATAAATAATGGTGTCCTAACTTCAGTGACACCTACCCAGTCTCTTGTTAGTAACCTAGCTTTCTCCTTCCCCTTTCCCCATCTCCCACCAGCACAGCATCTATGCGCTCTTTTATCTGGCTAGAGAGACCCTGTTTTCAGACAGACAGGCTTCGCTAGCAGAGTTTCTGTCCAGCAGTAATTACAGGCTGTGTAATTACTGGGCCCTGTACCCTAATGAAAAGGGTAAAACCAATATTCATAGTAAAGCTAGTAATAGCAAAGATGTCAATGTATTGCACCAAAGAGCCTGTAGAAGACTCTACAGATGCCACTAAAGGTGTTCTAAGTGCACTGTGGATGATGTGTTGTAGTGAAAAACAGTCTAGTCAAACCAGTAAGTGCTGAAAAATGAAAACTTTACTGAACTGTCTGGTTTTGAATATTTGCTGTCTTAGATCTGGGATAAAAATACATTGGAATGCAAGCGAATTCTCACCGGACACACGGGTTCTGTCCTGTGCCTCCAGTATGATGAACGGGTGATCATTACTGGATCTTCAGACTCAACAGTCAGGTGTGTGCTTATGATTTGGACTTTTCTGTTTGCCTCTTAAGATTTTAGCTTTGCAAGCTGCTGAAAATGATCTCTTCTTAAATGTGTGCTGTTCAAACAGTTCCATGAAGTAGTTCAGCATATTTGTTCAGCATTGTGCTGTCCTTGTTTATCAGATGTCCATGCAAATCGCTGTCAAGGAGAAATGAGAATCTAAGCCAAGGCCAGTCAAGGTCAAGATGACTTAGGAAGGCCATCTGGCATTTCACCAAGGTTTTGCATGTTTTTACACTCCCTGAGAATGTTACAAATTCTCCTTGAGAATAACTTTTTAAGAGTTGAAGTTTTCAGAGCAAGTTTGAAGGTTTAGTCATCCATGGTCACTTATTTTTAACAGAACATGTATGACTAGATCTCCCATGACTTTAAATTAAATTTCAGCATGATGTTTCTTTTCATTCAATCTTTCTAACCTTGCTTTCCCTCAAGTCTCCAGCAAAAGTCTGGACACCTCAAGGTAGCACTTGTGGTGCATGTTGTGCAGTTGTGAAGTCCACTAGTCATATCAGAGGATACCAGAGAGTGTAAGACCCATAGTGTAAATACAGGCAGATAGGAGTTAATGAATTGCAACATGAGCTTGGATGTGAAGGGGCAGGTCTGACTTCTCCATGTTGTTATATACTCCTTCCTTGTCAGAGTACAAGCAATGCTCATGCAGTGAAGTTAGACACCAAAAAGCTGCATTGGTGGCCTTTTCTGGAGCTATTAGCATGCATTCCTATGGCTGCAAGCTCCTCTGTGCTTATGTGTGAACTACTACTGTTAAGCTAGTAACTATTAAATTGAATTCCTGACATGTGATGCATGCAGTCTTGCAGTTCTGCTAGGTTTTGGGGTCCTGTCATTAGTAGGAATCCAGAATTTCGGCAACACTGCCTGCCTGGAGGTGGTGTGGGAACTGCACTGGGCTAAACGGATCGCAAAAGGAGAGGCTGATTTCTGTAACAAGCACTGTCATTTTCCGTATCGGGCCAGGCAGGCCAAATTGCAGACTGGCTACTTGCCCAGGAATACTTTGTCTCCCACTGTATCTATACATGTTTGTGCAGACCCCAGAGGCACATAGGATGCATCACTTTTATCCTTGGGTCTCCTCAGGAAGAGAGGCTTCATCCAATAGACAGTACAGATGGGCTCTTAATGCTTCTGAGATCTCAGGGATGCGCTTGTCCAAAGAAGTCAGTGGGTCTCCAGCTCCTGTTCAGTTTGGCAACCCTGTCTGCAAACTGTTCGTATGTTAATGGCTCAGGTCTTTAGTTTTTCCTCCTTTGCATTTTCTAATTGGAATGCAGTTTTCTTTCTCATTTAGAGTCCATAAGTTGATGCAGTTCAGTTTCTAGAAGTTAGAAAATAAGACATTAGAAGTCTTTCTCACATCTTGCCTTTTCTTACTGCTTGCCTTATTGGCAGCAGAAAGTTTTAACTTCTGCACTGTCTGATGTGCCTGCTGATACAGCCATTTTCTGCTTTCGTGTAGTGTACCTGGGATACAGGTGTGATAGTGCCAAAAGAAATCTCTTTATGGAGGGCAAAAGAAGTTTGCCAACAGAATAGCCCAAAAGAAATATTTTTAAGGCTTAAAATCGTCATTTCAAGTACTAGAAGTTCTCTATGAAGCTTTTGTCTAACTTGCATCTTAAATTATCTTTCAGTTGAAACAGTTGGTTCCAATAACATTAAATTGACATAAATGCTATGTCTTAATTTGGGTATTCAGTACATTCCTGGAATGTAGCTGTGTACCAGATGCACCGCAGGGTAAATGCAAATTGTGGTGCAACTTGTGGCAATTACTTGTATTTGTTTGAAGAGAATTTTCTTGTCTTCTGCTTCTGTATAAATTACCACTTGAGCTGATAGTCCTGTGAGATACGTCAAAAATTAAGCCTGTCAGGGAACTTACTTCTCCACATTGACTGGAAATGAAGTGTATAATAGGCTGGCACAACCAGGAAACACCAGTCTTTAAAGCCATCAGTCTTCTAACTTTCCTTAGTACTAAATTCCCTTAATTAAAGAATGCTTTTTTCCTGGGTGCGTTATTTTTATGGTGTTAACTGCATTGCAGGGTTTTTTGCTGCTGGACTGTCTCAATGTACACATAATCAACAGGTTTATCTAATACGTTTTTTAATGAACTATTTAATAGATGTGGATATAACTTGTGGTGTTTGCTTCTCTAATATTGCTAGAGAGTCAATTACCTCTCCCTGTCCCTCTCTCGCTCTGCAGAAAATGCACTGCGCAGGTTTTTAACTCTCTTCTCTCTGGTTTGAAATCTGAACCTGCAGAGTGTGGGACGTGAATGCAGGCGAGATGCTGAATACGCTGATCCACCACTGCGAAGCCGTGCTGCACCTCCGCTTCAACAACGGCATGATGGTGACGTGTTCCAAAGACCGCTCCATCGCCGTGTGGGACATGGCTTCCCCAACAGACATCACCCTGAGGAGGGTGCTCGTAGGGCACCGAGCTGCCGTCAACGTAGTGGACTTTGATGACAAGTACATTGTATCGGCATCAGGTGACAGAACTATAAAGGTGAGGTGTTTCAGAGGCTTTCTGTTTTGCAGCACTGGGGTATTTATTAATGAAGAACAGTGACCAGACAGGGAAGATGGCCCTTGGCAGGATCTTCCTTTAGAACAGTGTTCTTCCTCCTGCTCATTTGCACTCTTCCCTCCTCAGTTGCGCTTGCACAACTCGTTTAGAGAGCTTATGGCAAATCAGATCCAGGTACTGATGCAGTTGAAAAAGAACATCTTTTTTCTGTGTTCTTTTTCCACTTGACCACTTCCATAATCTCTTCAGTCATTTAAACAGTTGTTAGAAGGCAGCATGGGGACAAAAGTGAAGGTGAGTGGATAGGAGACACTTAAGTGTTACTGCTATCTATGATCCCAGTCTGCAGCATTAAACCTCAGGAGAATCTGTATCATGTGTAAACCAAATCATAGCCCAAGAATGCTAAACCTGGAAGCTAATTTGCTACTGTGTAGCAAAAATCTTTTGTGTACAATGACCCAACCTGCTATCAGTTGCAGAATATAATAGAGGTCATCAGAGGGGTAATTTTCCCAGTCTTAATGATAGCATCTTCATTAAGAGCATTCTGGATGCATCTATATATCATACAGACACCATCTTTTGTTAGTCTCTTCGTAATAATTTTGTCTCTGTGTGGTTCCCTCCCCTCCTTCCTGTCACAGGTATGGAACACTAGTACCTGCGAATTTGTGCGCACCTTAAATGGCCACAAACGAGGCATTGCATGTCTGCAGTACAGAGACAGGCTAGTAGTGAGCGGCTCTTCAGATAATACCATCAGGTGAGAGACAAACTCCCCATCGCAGAGTTCTGTGCAAGCACGTTGTCTCTGATGCCCTGGGACATGCAGAGGTTAGGTAACTGAAGTGCTCTGTACCCTTGTCAACTTTGAAATATGCTTTCTTTGGTATAGAACATTGGGAACTACTGGAAAGAGATATTAGAAGCCTGGTTTACTGTGTTGTCTTTCATCCTCTACATCTCAAGAGTCCCATACTAATCAACAAGTTACATTGCTCTGACAGTTCTGGTGTATGAAAGAGCTGGCAAGTACCACTTTCTGTGATGTCCTCTTGTGATATTTTAATTGGACTATGTGTCTAGTTAAAGGGGTCAGATTTGTAGTAAGAGGCATTTAATCCTCTGCAGAAATCCTCCTGGGCTCTCGCCAAACTCTTCTTGTGGTACTTGGCACCTGGTTAAGTTTGGAACAGCTGGTTTAGAGCATGAAGTTCAGTTTGCTGCCTTTTGCACTTCTCCAGCTGCCCTGGTTGCAATCTGAGATTTAACTCTTTCTGGTATCACGAGCCAGAATTGCTCCCTACATCCTGCAGCTGCTGGCAGAGGGATGTCCCGCTAATTTCAGGATGTACGGAACAAGCTTGAATATTAGTTTACGTGATACAGAAAAATGGCTCTGTCATGGAAATTGGAGTAATAGTAACCTCCGTTTTCCCTTTGTCATTTCTTTAAGTAGTTGTCTGCCTTCTGATAACACTTGAAAGCTAGACAGTGTAAGCAGAAACCCTTCTTTTCACATGTCAGTAATAATGTTTCCTCAGTGAGAATGATCCATGCTGTTGTTTGCCTGTGGACTTGGTTTGCAACATGCTGCCTCTCCCTGCTATGCATTCTGTAGGAAAACAGTGGTCCTTTGGTTGACATCACCGGGACGCTGTGCCAGATTTTAGTACAGGGCTGTCTGAGAGCCTGACCAGGAGAGCTGAAACTTCCATCTCTTAATCAAGGGAAGAAGCATTACAGACATTGTGTAAGAGCAGCACCACTTGGTGAGAACTTCTGCACTTCAAAGAGAAAAAAATAAGCCTCTGCAGTTGTACTATGGAACGTGGTCTCAGAAGTAGAGTAAGAAATAGTTAAATACTACAGCAGTTAGGGAAGGATCTAAAATATGCAATGCTAATAAAAATAAATGTCAAGATAGTGATAATGCTAAACAGGAATACAGTTACTTTTATGCTTGCATTGGACAAAATCCCTACTTGACAGATAAATTGTGCTAGAATTTCAGGAATGTTGACAGTGAATCTTATTGGAAGTCAAGTTTAGCAGCAGTGTGATCAAGGCAAAAGACTTAGCCGATGCTAAAAGACAGTTTTCTCCCAGCCATTAGCAGAGGGCGCAAGTCAGTGGAAGAATGATTAAGGAAAAGGTTCCTAAGTCATCTTTGTGGATGGCTTGGTGCTTTGTAGGTTTGATTTTAATCCACTACAAGATGTTGTGTGCTAGACTTCAGTAGAGGCTGATACAGAACTTAAAAGTTCGTTATTCCTCAGTTGCGGGGAAACTTTTTTCTAGAAGATGACTTTGTGATTTCTAGTTTTGCAACTGCAAACATTAAGGACATATGAAGTAGCTGAGACTTCTATAGGGAGACTCCACAGAGAAAAATGATTTAGGTTTTGATTTAGGCCAGAAATTTCACCAGTGTAAGAGGACACAACTACATAGACATCACTATCATTGTCCTAATTTCCACCTAGCAGAAACTTGTCCATCAAGTTTAATCCAATCACTTCAGTATCTTAGCTTCTAGGGCCAAAGTTCTTAATTGCTGCAGTCAGACATAGCATAGAAAAAAGGAATCAGAGAATTTAGCACAAGAAAATAAAATTAGACTATATCATCTTGGGTTAAGTTTTTAATGAGTGGTTGGTCTTCATGTGTGTATTCTGTTTGTAATGTGTGCACACATAAGGATCTGATACTGATCTGTTTAGACAACAGCGTTCTAAGAGATGGGGTTTCCGACTCACCTGCCTTCTGTACATCTCCCAGCTCTGCTTTCAAGTGTATTAAAGGCTGAGATAATTGCAGACCTCCCTCTACTTCCAGAAGTTCTCCCAAAGTTATAGGAAGGAAGAATGGTGGTGGTTTTGACTGCGTACACTTTGTTTGATTTTTTTTTTTTTAGTTAGTTCTCGAGCCTTAAGTTTAGCTCTTTTACTGTTTGTTCCTTTGAATATTTAAAGAAGTAGAAGTTAGAGAAACTTATCAAAACTGGGAAGTACCCTTGGCACCAATTCTGCTAGGAGACCCTACTCTTAATAGCAGTTATCCCCTTTGTACATGAAGGCCCATTTGCCACGTGACAAGGGACACGATCACCTCTTGTAATCCCATTCAGATTCAGGTAAAACCTCAGACTGGGACCTGAAAATACAGGCCTGAGTTAGTGTGATGCAGCCTCCCAGAGCTGCTGGCAATTCCAGGATCAATGGCAAGGAATGGAAACACATGGCACAAAAGTTCCTGGCACGAGATTGCTCTTCAAACCTTTCTGCACCAGTTAATCTCTGGCATTGTCCATCCTGTTTACAGTCCTTGAGAGGCGTAATGCTCTCTGACCAGCCAGAGTGCCTTTGGCTGACCTTTGCCATGGAGTTGCTTGCTCTGACCTTGACTGGTGTGCTATACTCAAGTGAAAACTATTGGGCCCTTCACAGATTCCTGAAAGATCAACTTCATGGATTGAAGAATCACTTTGTGCTCCTTGTTGGCTTCAAACATGTGCATAGACATATCCTTTCTCGGTTCTACAGTGACAAAAGCATTCTGTTCATTCCTCTGTTGTCCAAAGTGAGAGCAACTTGTTGTGGCAAGACAGCTGCAATCATTATCCACCAGCCTTGGGCACACATCAACTGGATCTGGATTATTCCCTGGGGAACCTCAAGAGTAAAATATGTGAGGATGGTTTATCTCTTTCTTTGTCTCTCAGGCAAAAGTGACCAGACCTCTCAGCAGCTGTGCTGCTTCAAGATGTGTCACCCAGAGAAATTCCACAAACCCCCCATATTGCTCAGTACTGTGAAGTTCATGCCAGTCAGAACACTTATTGAATGAGCGTTTGAGAACATTCATGACTGCTTTCTTTCTGCTGTGTGTCAGGGAGCCAGAGCAGATACTGCTATTACAAGACTGCTGTATGAGCAGAGCATGTGTCAGCCAGAGGTGGAACACCTCTAGACAATACATGTCAAAGAATTTCAGTTCTTGTAGGCAAATAATCATTCTTTATCCATGGTAATTGGGAGTCATGTCAAAGAGCTGGCAAAAGTATGGAAAACAAATAGACTTACTTCATAACTGTTTGAAGTCTTTAACTATTTTTCAAGGTAGTGTGCAAGTATAAAAATTATGTATTTTAATTTATTCTCCATGCTGAAAATCCATCACAAAAGCCAAAACTCTGGGATATTTACAGTTGAGAGAATAAGGTGTTGCTGGATCTCTTACTGTATATTGCCAGAACCTTTTAAAAATACTGTATTATTAGAAACAGTTCACAGAGAGCCACAGGAGTTATTTGAGAGCAAGAAGTAAATGCATTACAAAATAATAAACACAGAGCATCCATTTTAGCTTATGTATAAGGTGCCTAGATTACAGATTAAACATACCTTCCGGGGGAGAAATGACAAAGGAAAAGGTCTTGTTATTTCTTGTACCTTTCACCACTATATTGATGACTTGATTTGTCTGATGATAGTCTCCAAATCAGAAATGGGCGTGTAGGGGAACAGAAAGGGGCTCATGCCCTGTGGAGGTGATCATACCAACTGAAACAAGCTGCCAAGGGGATTAGTAAGTCTCCCTCTCTTAATATCTTGAAACCAAGGCAGGACACTTTTATGAAAAATGAACCTCAGTAAAATAAAGTGAGGCTTACTGTGAAGATAACTGGGAGATATCCTGTGTTACTAGAGCAGTGGATACTAGACACAACTGGTTTGTGACTCATCTCCCGTTACTGTAACATCACAGGGTCACGTGGAAAATCATGCATCCATTTAACTGTGGGCAAAGGAGTGATGAGTGTAGTTTGTTTCTTCTTTGTTGTTCCATCATGATCTCTATTTCCAAGTTTCCATTAACTACAAGCGAAGACCAAATGTTTCATTGCAATGCTAAGGTATTAAAAAATTCTTAATGCTACTTTGTACTCTCTTCCAGGCTGTGGGATATCGAGTGTGGGGCATGTTTACGAGTACTGGAAGGCCATGAAGAGTTGGTGAGATGCATACGCTTTGATAACAAGAGGATAGTCAGTGGGGCATATGATGGGTGAGGTTATCAGTACAGTCAATGCTTTGCATCTTCCTGTCTGTCTCAGTGTCTCCCATCCCACTTTGTGCATCTTCTGTATAAATATCAGACTCTCTGTCTGTCGTACTAAGAGGACCTTTTCATGGCCAGTAAATGAGGACCATGCTACAGAGCATAGCTTTCGTTCTTCTTTTGTAGTAGGTCTATGTGATTTTATGTGTGTGGTCCAGTTCTTTTGCTTGTGAGAATATCTGACCGACTCAACCTGAAACCTCTTCCAGCTCAGCCACTTGTAAGAACAATCTTTCCCATCTGTGGTTATGTCTGCAGGACCATTTGCCATTACAGACTAGATGTCTGCACTCCCATGTGTTTCTGTTAGTTATTACCACCTGCTTTTTATGTGTTTTACTTTGTTGACAGCATATTTTTCCCTCCCATTAAGTTCTATAAGCTTTACAAAGGGAAAATGCAAGAACCAGGTCTCAAGAGCAGAAGGACTGCTGTAATTTTCCTTAAACTGGTGTATTAGCTAAGTTGTACTAACAAGTTCTTTTTTCTGTGAGTACTTGCTCTTTTCTCTTTAACGGAGCCGTGGTGTTTGTCTTATTTTTTCACCACTAGGAAAATTAAAGTATGGGATCTTGTGGCTGCTTTGGATCCCCGTGCTCCAGCAGGGACCCTCTGCTTGCGAACCCTTGTGGTAAGAGCTTTTGATAGAGGTGTTGAAAAAAGTGTTCTTGTTCAGGGCTATCTTGAGCTGTGAAAACTCAAGTCAGTTTAGCCCCAGTCTGCAGGATCTTGAAATAATTTCTAGGGGTCTGGCTTTTTTGGGTGTCCAACTTTTTTTGATTTTGCAAGCTATTAATTGCAAGCATTAAAAGTTAGAATCTCTGGACTTTTCACTCCACTCTGGACTTCTTAACAGTTTTATTCTGTGATTTGAAGTTAATAACTGAAGCCATTTTTGAACTCATCTTTGGAATCCTTGTGCCAATGGGTTTACATTAACCTGTGTGTACCTGATGATGCAGTAGTAAGTTCTCTGAATTGTTGACACGGAATTTCTTAAAAATACTGCATTCCAAATTTGAGGCACAGGAACAAAAACACCCTCGGGGTTGCTTTTAACTGCCTTTTGGGTGTTTAAAGAAAAAGCAGGTAAGGACTGAAACAGACAGTGAAATCACCTTATGCTTAAACAGCAACTAGTCTTTTCATGCTGTCCACTGGTTTCTAGTGCAGGTCAATGATGGTGGGGTTAAAATGTTATTGTGTGAGTGTTAACAACATTCACAGTCATGTTTAACAATGGCTCTGCTTGGTCTTAAAATAATGTGGGAAAGTGTTAGAAGAATGCCAGGATAGCCAAGGCCTTGGGATGGTTCCTATAAGTGTTCCTCCACCACATTCAATCCAAAAAAATGGCACTGTTGCTGGGGATAAAGCAAGATTTCAACCAGTACCAAAATTTCATTGAAAAAGAAGTTCTATATGTTTTTATTACTTAGCTTGGAAGTGTTTGGGCAGTGTTTGGGTTGGTATGTATTAGACCTTTCCCTGCTGTGGCACGTGACTGTAGTCTGTGCTCTAAAACAGGATCGTACCAAGGCTGTCTGATTCTCCAAAAGTGTGGTTACCTCTCACCAGCTGAGCTGTGCTGGCTGACCTTCTGCACACTCATCAACCACCTGAATTGCTCCTGTTGTTGTAGATTTCACTGAAGTACTGTACATCACATTTGGTGCAGGCTGTGAGGTTACTGGGACTCAGCTCAGGTAGTAGGATCATTAAGCCATGCTACCCTTTTCCATTCA
>QWTY01017937.1:7756-24603 GCA_008033365.1 Pseudorectes ferrugineus | reverse complement strand
AATAGTTTCATGGCTGAAATCCAGAAATACGCTTTGTCATTGGTCACCCAGTTCCAAGCTATGGAACAACTCTGTGCCCATGAGCTCATATCCTGAGAGTCTAAGACTTAAGCTTGGTATTAGTAGTGTTTCTGCTCCAGCCTGAGACAAACGTGTGCCTAGTAACCTGTAGACTTAATTTAACTGGTGTGATTTCCTCTGCATTTTCCAACAGTGGACAGCCAAAGTGCCCCAGCTAATTATATTATAAATCAGAAGCGGTGGGATGGAAACACTGTAGGAATCTCAACACATGGATACTCATAAATCCCTGTTTGATAGCAATGGAGGGGGCCAAAAGCGGAGTGGGGAGCAGAGGAAGCTGTTGCGGTGCTTTTAGGACTTTTATGACAACAGGGTGTCCTTATACCCGCTTACCCATGGTTTGGTTTTTTTTTCCTCTTCCCTCGTCCTCCAAAATTAAACCTGGCTGCACAATGAACATCATGAGTCTCCTGCTGCTTGTGTTCAATTTTCAAACAGTAGGAGGAAAGTGCACAGATAACAAATGTTCGCTGCATGCCAGGTCCCTTCCAGTTTTGTCTTCCGTTAGCTGGAACAGGGGCCACATGAATTTGACAGACGCTTTCCATGAACAGAATAAGCTCACAGTTCAGCTTTCCTTATGACCTAAACAGTCCAGGTAGGGCAGCCTTACTTAGTCCACAGTGACTGAGATCAAAAAGGGAGTTTTGAAAACAGCTTTTGAAAGTACCTCTCTCTCTCTTTCTCTCTGTCTCTCTCTCTCGCCCCCTCCATCTCTCTGAGTAATTTGTCAGTGGATCTGACTGTTGTAATGATATTTTTTGGAAGAACTTCTTTACTGCTATGACACAAAATCTCAAAAAACACTTCCCTTAAGAATAGATGGGAAGACAGAAACTCATAAGATGTTTATAAGACAAATTCAAGTTATAGTTAGAAGATCAAAAGGTTCCATTGATTAGAAATTCTAAAAAATTTATCTTAGAATCTGACTTATGTGTGCATTTATTTTCAGATAATTTTGATTTAAAGATTCAGAAATTCACTTTAAAGCAGCTGTTGTGCTTTGTAAACTGAGCTGTATTTTTGTAGTCTTTGTGCTATAAGACAAAGGCTTTCCATTCAGTAACTGGCAATTCTCTTTTGCCTAAATGTTTGAGAAACCTGTAGTTTCAGTATTAAAGTATTTTAAGACATGTTTTTTTCCTGACTCTCAGAAGCCCCTTACAATGTGTGAGCACTAAAGAGAAACGTGTGTTCAAGGAAGAGATAGGACTCACCTTCGTTGCACAGTTTCTGTTCCCTGATGACTGAGGAGGAGGCTACTGCTCTTGGAGTGTTGTGAGCACCAAGAGAAAATAGGCAACACAAAAGGGAAAGCAGAGTGGATTTGCCCTGTGATATCCAGGATCTTGCCATTGCCTCCTGTTAATTATGGTCTGAACTCTTGCCAAATTGTCATGCCATTTCCACTCAGCCTCGGAGCAGAATGCAAACTGCCTATAAAGAATGCCCTTTCTAGATCATATTTTTAGAACTGCTTAGGAGGAATTACTCCTGTGTCACTGGACTTTACAACAGGCTCCTTAGTGTCCTCCAGGGTTAAGCTGTTTCCTCTTCAGCAATGGCAATGATGCCAAGTCTTGAATGCAAAGTTCTCCTCTCTTCCCCTGTAACCTACTGCACCTGGGAATGCGGTAATTTCAGGAAGGAGTTTTGCTGTGGAATAAGGAAGACAGTGCACCTGTCAGCCTCACCAGATGGAATTATGTAGTGGAGGGAGTTTGGTTTGTTCTGCACAATGTGTGTCTAATATTGGGATTTAAGGAGTAGTGGGACAACTGTAATGTAAACTTCCTTCAAGTCAAGTACTCAGATATGGCAAACCCTTTTCCTTGAGAGAGGGTTTAATTTATGCTCTGTGATGGTGATGCAGTGTGTCATGTGGGGTTTGCTGAGAAATTAATACAACACTAAAATCAAGCCCAAGTTCATCTTCCCTGCTCCATCCCAGGTGCCAGCTAGTTTGCAAAGTAACATGCTGTGTCTCCCACTGGCATTTCAGGAGCATTCTGGAAGAGTCTTTCGACTTCAGTTTGATGAGTTCCAGATCGTCAGCAGCTCACATGATGACACGATCCTCATCTGGGATTTTCTGAATGACCCAGCTGCCCAGGCAGAATCCACTCGTTCCCCGTCCAGAACATACACCTACATCTCCAGATAAATAACACTACACTGTACCTCACACTCGCACAGGTAAAAAAATAAAAATAAAAAAACTTTAAAAAAATAAGGTGAGGCTCAAAGGTGACACTGGATGTAGTGTGAGCCTGCTGCTTGAATAACTGGCTGGGTCTATCAGTGTTTCACATCTTGGTTATACAGTAATTACAGTGTCCTGTGAATGGACAGGAATGGTTCTGATACCTTAGAATAGGGACTGTATTTTAGGATTTGTGACATGTGGTGCCTATGACTCCCCCTGAAGAACTCCTCCTCCTCTGTCCATCATCATCAATAATTAAATCAGTTATACTGCTGTCCAGAAGGAAGAAGGGTTTCTGCAGAGCGAGTAGAGCAGCTGCTGCCTAACAAGAGGATGCAGATGGCCTGACCCTGGGCAGTTGTCACCAGGCAGGAGGGTTTTGCCAAGAACCTCCCTCTGAAGTGATGACCATTCTCCTCACTCTGCAGCAAGCTGATTCAAGATTACAGTTTGGCTAGGGGAGGAGACACTGAGGCACAAGCACAAGCCCAGGCAAATTAAATCGAGATGCATCAATGCGCAAAATAATTTACTGATAGGGCCTAGCCCTTGTTCTCTCTCGCATAGCATGGATGTTAAATTATTCGTATCAGAGCCTGCTTGGTTTGCTCATCACCTTTTGTCTTGGCCAGCACAGTGGGGGGAGGACAAAATGTTTCATATGTTTGGGTCAGTTGTAGAGTGAATTTGATGCATATGAGTGAAGTGGGATAACATGATTGCCTGCGTGGGTGGGTACACGCACAATTACTGTTATTAGCAGTTAACATAAGAGAGAAGAGTGGCAGAAGAGCTGACAGGCTTTTGCAAAGGGGTGTCCACAGTGACATTTTCCCACGAAAATGCTCTGTCATGGGGCACATCCTGTATCCTGTTTGGTAACTGTACAGTGGTGCTCTGGACCTGTCAGATCTTGGTTTTCTCAAACACTCTGGTCAATCAGATGTTATTTTAAATCATTAAAAGGCTTAGTATGAATGGGGTTTGTTTGGTTTGTTCTGTTTTTTGTTCCCAGGACTCATTTAAGCTGCAGTATTTAAATGCCAGGACAAAAGAACTATCCACGTAACCAATACTTGCTGAAGAGAGAGGCTCTCAAACTTGTTTCTGGAACAAAGTTGGCATGCGGTTGATCTCAGACAGGGTCTACTCAGCGCGGCTGACTGCTAAAGTGCTGCTATATCAGAAGATGACTTTTATCTTTCATGAACAGTTAACATTTTTAAACCTTCCCATCCCTTTCTTCCCTCATTCCCCTCTTCATGTTCACTCTTCCCTTGACCCCATTTGGTTCCCCTCCAAGCCCAGTCACCGATGTCCTATGAATATATTTAAGATGTTGCCAGAATGTGTTGCTTTGCTGTTAAGCAGAAGACTTACAGCCACAGTGCATCCTGCTGAGAGTCACTTCAGGGCGGGTGGGAGGGTGGGTGGGGAGGAGGCTGCTACTCTCAGGCTGAAATCAATATCCATTGCTAGGCCTTTGAAAAAGCATTCAGCTCTGAAGAGCAACAGAAACACTTATAACAGCCAGACCATCACCCCCCCAACCCCAGCTTCCCTGCGGCTTTTGGCTGTTCTGACTGCAGACTTATTTTTTTGTGGAGAGAGGACCCTTGAAATTTGACTTACTATGAGCCAAATCCATCTCTTTCCTCTCCTGCCTGCTATGCTAACCCTTTGGAAGCTGGATGTGTATTGTAGTCTCCCCTTAACATCTGCTTGGCTGGGGAATGCTAGTCAATGAAAAATTAAACTCTCTCCTGCCAAAGTCCCAAGCATGATGGACTGGGGCTGAGATCCTGTCCACCCCCACCCCAGGTGAAGTGTTGGCCCAGGACAGTATTTCACTAGCAAAGGGATTGTCTGTACCATCTTTCTCCTGCTGTTCTCCCTGAAGACAGTATGTTGCTGATGGCTTATGAATCATTCTGTAAATTGGAGAAAGTTTGAGGCTGGGGTGAGAAGGAAGGCTGGACATTGCTCCTATCTTTCCATTCCTTCTCCCCTCAGAGAGGCTATCGCTGGGTACTGGAAGAGGGAGCTGTTAAAAACTTCGTGGAGCTCTCAAGAGCCACACTAGAGTGGAGACACTACACAAACATTCTGGCCATGACAATAAGACTTTGCCTCACTTGAATGAGCAAATGCACACCCTGGAGATGGTGGTTGAGTAAAATGAGTGTGGCCATGAGGACAATCATTGCATTTAGCAGTGACTCCAGGCCAGTTCTGCAGCATTTCTGGGGCTGGCTTTGCTAGAAGGGATTGAGGAGTTTTGGGTCTGCTTCTCTAACTTACGTACTGCATTGTGGTTTGGGGACACAGGCTGATTAGTCCTTTTGCTGATAGCTGAGATGGGTCTTTGCTTTCTGGCTGAAACTTCTGCAAATTGTCCTTGTTTAGAAGACAGAAATAGCCCTGAAGAGGAAGTACATGAGAAACAATTCTGCATGTCTCTGAACTAGACAGAGGTCTGGGGGTAAACAGCTCTCTTCACAGAGCTGGAACGAATTGCAGCTGGCCTGCGTTTAGATCAGAAAAGACTCTGTAAATCAGTCCCTGGCCATTCCAGGTTTAGGCCCAGATCTTCTGCTGTAGGTCTGGAATAATCTCCACTGCTTTAGTGGGGAGTTGCTCCAATCCCGCAGTAGGAAATCGAGGTCCTTTGTCTCTGGGCTGGAGGGGTTTAAACTGGCTTTGTTAACATCCTCTGAACTTGGCAGATGGGATTTTTTTATAAGCTTTTCTCATCAACTTCACTTTGCTGGGGAAGCAGTTGCGTTGTTTCTAATTGCTTGGGATGCGCTTTTTCCACCAGTGAAATCTAGCAAGGAGCTGGTCCAAGAGTCCCCAAAGAGCAGTCCAGAGGGCTTGAATAATTTAGGTGACAGCTAAGACAGACAAGAAGGCAATGGAGTTAGGGAGGAGGGCAAAGCTGGTTCTTGGGGAGTACCTAGTGCATTTCCGGAAGCATGTGGGCAGCAGTGTTGAGCATCTCAGAACATGTGATGACACTCCTCTTTTCTGTTTGAACTATTACTGTAAAAGAGTCAAACAGGTTAACAACTCTGTTCAGGTAACAGTGACAGAGTGACTTACCTCTGCAGAGTCATAAATAAGTTCTGAGTCACAATGTTTATCCACAACTAATTTTGGCACTACTTTTTAAGTCCAGGAAGGTTGTTTTGGCTTTCAGGCAGCTCTACATATCATGAATATTGCAGTCCCAAAGCCAAAGTGACAAGGGAGCAGAGAGGATCAAAGTTTACATCCCAAACTTTGTTGAATTCAAGTTCTGAGTCTTAATACTATTTGAACACTGTCCCTCTAAGTTCAGGTATTAAAAGGTCTGCAGCATGGCTGCATATCAGCAGGGGTTTATATGACCTTGGGTGAAGATTTAATAATTATTTTCCTCAGTTTGGTCTTCCTCTGTCTTTTCCATTTCTGTTACTATAGAAAACCATGATCTGTTACTCCAGCTGCTGAAGGCTGCAGAACTTCCTAATATTTTAATCACATCTTTGTGGCCAACACTTATAAGGATGTGTTGTATTTTTGCTAGTTGAGAGAACTTGAGAAAACTGGCAGACTGGCTGGCCAAACACAAGAGACACCACCATTGTAAAGTGTCCTTGGTTGTCATAGCCCTGCTGCTCTGTGCTGCTATTCTGTTGGGTCTTCAAGTGGTACCATACTTTGTACTCTGCTGTATAGAGAGCTGTTTAAGGTACATTTAGCAAGCAACTGCTGAAATCCATTTTTGGCACATGGTAAGAAAGGTGTGTCACCCTCAAGAAGGGACTGTGTGTGGGTACTTCAAACAGGACTGCAGAAGAGTGAGGATTCCTACTCCACTCCCTGAGTTGTACAAATTTTCTGATAGCTAAGAAGGAAACTGAAGTTAACTGATCTAACTTGAACTTGAAACTGCCACAGCCTGACATTTGGTGGTGTTTATTGTGCACCCAGGGAGGAGCAATCTGGTAAGTAGATCTCCCAATGTCAGAAGAAGGTGGCTTTTTCAAACTCCCTTCCCTTCCCTTAGGATATGTGTGCATGTGTGTGTGAGTGTGCAAGAGTGCATGTGAGAGAGAGGTTCCAGCATGAACAGGATGGATAATCCCTCAACCAGATTGGAGTAATTGCAGAGTTTATAATGAAAATAACTAGAACATGCCTGCTGAAAGGAGATAAAAAAGGGCTGGAAGTGTCTGTGGGCTTTAAGTGTTGCACATCGCTTTGAAATTAAATACCTCTGCTGCGTAGAGATTGGCACTTCTCCCACAAGTAGGAAGCTCATGCTGGCCTTCCACTTTGGATTAGGGGATGGAAAGTACTGGAGGTGTGGGACAATCTGTTGTGGCCACACCATCTCCTGCGTGTGACTCCTTTGCAATAGGGCACAGTTTTGCTGCAAATATCTCTCAGAGGAGCACAGCTTGCTTTCAAATATGCAAATAGAAAATGGCATGAAGGAGTTTGCAGTGAGATAACTTCTACAGCTGTCTCCTGGAGCAGCTCCCTCTGCTCCCTCTTAACATTCAAGGACAGACACATCCACTGTTGGAACGGAAGGATTCAGGTGACAAGTTGAGAAGTCTGTGATCATCAGAAACATTGAAATGCTTTACACTTGTTTCTAAACTGGAAGCTGACTTGGACCACCATGCTCTTACCTACCCACCACCTGCTCCTGCTCCAAAGGATCCTTTTTTCTTTTTCTTAACTTTTCTTTTGAACACTGAAAAAGCTGGAGAGTATCATGCACATTTCTCCGCTCCCAGGTATGTGTATCTGCCCCTTCCACATGTCCCTTCCTCAGTCTGAGCAGAGCTCCAGGCTTGGTTCTGAGTTTTTTGGCATCCTGGCTCCGATGGGAAGCACTTCTCTGGGTTGGGCTCTTGCCTAACTTAGTTAGCTTCCTTTAACATGATTTTAGATCTGCCTTTTGTGGCTTATTATTCCTTAGTTCACTGGGAAAGGGCAATACGTGCAGCAGCTCTTCCTAGCTAGAGAAGGGAACAAGAAGGAATGTCCAGCCTTCCTACTGCAGGCTTGTTCTTAACTGTGGGAGGAAAAGGAGGAGATGACCCAAGTGATTGAAAACTATAGGGGGGTGTGGGGATGGAGATGGATCTCTACAAAAGGGGGGACAGTGCCGAAAATAGATCTTTTAGCTTGTGCAGTTGACTGGGAAGAATAGAGGTTTGCCATGATCAGAAGTCATCAGGAGGTGATCAAGTGAGGCCTCCAACTGTTGAACTTGTCAGTTGATGCCCTTTTTAGATTGAAGTGGAGGCATAAAGAGAAAGGGATGGTCTAAACTACACTTACAAAGAGAAGAATGAGCTTTGCCAGGGTCTCCAAGTGGCATGCATGATGCATTTGACATGCTGAGCTTTGCCCTACTGTTCTCCTCAAAGTGGTAAGCAGCAGCTTCCCAGGAGGGGGGAAACAGCAAGTGACCCAGCTGTCCTCAAAGGAGGTCTCCATATGAAATCCCTCTATCCTGCTGGCAAATACCTACTGGATCGATTGGCATGAGGGGGTCACAGTCTTTCTGCCCCTGCTTTTAATTCAGAGACAGGAGCAGCAGGTCCCTTGGGTGTGTTCCTTCTCCAAAATCCCAGTAGTGGATTGAGCGGAATGGCTGCCTGCTGAGACTGAGCATTTGGCTTCCCCTCCTTTCCCTCCTTGCCCCATTTTTTTAAAGATGAGGTGTAGCCAAACTGCTGGGCAAAATCTCCAGAGCAAACCCCAGGGGAGCCTTGGCACACTGCCGGAATAGATCATCCTTTGACTGGTCAGAAAACTCTTCCTATGACTTCGTGCTTGTTCCCAAAGGTCGCTGGGCTTCCACATATCTTGTCCAGCAGATAACCTATGGGAGCTGGCAACAGTGGTTGATCCTTAGGGACGTTAAGGTGATACTCTCAAAATCAGAGGGATTCTGATGTACATGGATGTGCAGCAAGCCCTTTAGATACTATGGACAACTCCTAAGTAAGTCCCTTTTTTTAATAGGCTATCACCCTAAAAGATACCCTGTTTTCTGCTCAAGCAGGAGCCAAGTGCAGCTGTGGCCAGATAATGAGCATGAAATAAAAGTCTTCATCACAGAGCAGCTCTGCTCGTACCTGCACAATGCATTAAGTTTGTCGCCTTCACAGGCAAAGTGTTTTAACCTCCTGGCACTCGAGCACTGGTTTACATCTGAGCAAAACTCCACGTGCAGGAGGCAGGCCAGTGGGTTGTCTGCAGTGGCTTTTACAAGGAGCTACCTGTGAGAATTTTTGGGCAATTCAGTGTGAAAATCTGGAGCTGCTTTTGAGTGTAAAACTTTGCTTTTGGCTACTTTGTCTTTATCATGTGAGGCACTGCAGGGCTTAGCCTAGCCCCAGTTTTAGCATGGCAGAACAATAGTGTGGACCTCAGCAAAGTGTATTGTCCCGTTTCTTCCCGTCATTTTCCATCACTGCGTTTAGAAGAGCTGCATGCCTGCCAGGCCAGCCTGTGCTGCATCACTCTAGCCTGCTCAGGCTGAGGTGGCTGTGGAAGTGGGAGAGGTGAGAAAGAACATGGTTTCTCCAGAGTTTTCTGTTTGTTACTCTGCTATATTTGTTATCTGGATTCTTAAGTAATGAGTGCTTTGAATTTTGTGATTATGTTACGGTGATGTGTAGTTAATGTACTAATGTTCACTTGAGCTAGGATCATGGTAACAGTGTGGTTTGTTTTTTTTTTAACTGTTCAAAAAATAACTTAAATACAAAGATTAAGCTGTGAATCTCTCCTGTTTTCCTTTTGGGGGGAAAGACACTGTCAAAATATCAATCCTCTGTCTTCCTCGAGCCCCATGTGTGTGAGTCCCACTTCTGTTACACATGTACTGTACACAACATCTGCAGCATGAACACCTGGAAGTGCTGGGGATGAAAGGTGGACGGCTTTGCCCCAAGCCTGAGGTAGATGCAGCTTCACAGGACACACAGAGTCTGCAGTAGCCAGTCGCACCTCAGAGCTGCTGCTCATGGATGAATGCAGCATAAAAGACTGCTCTGGCAGTCAGAAAAAAACCACTTATTCCTAAAACCACAGCATACTTTTTAATTAACACTCTCTCCATTCATAGTTAATGGCCTCTGGCTGGGGCAGATGAGTCCGCCCTGTGAGCTGGAGAGTAGATGTGACTGATAGAGAAGAGCTGGAGCTGTCCTGCCCATTAAAAAAGTGTGGGGGGAAAGCTATAAAGACTTTGTGTTTTTCTGGGTACTGTTGCAAGATCCTGGTAGGAGAAGCACGAATTTGTTTTATAAGCTAATCAGAATCCTGCTGTTCAATAATGAGTGAGTAATTGACATATCGCAGCACCACCACGCAGTTCCATGGCTGGGGATGCTGCCATGCTTACGGCTCGCCCGAATCAGAACGCAAGCACCCTTGCCCTCAGAATACCTTCCTCTTAAAAGTGCTCCTTGGATAGCAGCCTTGGATCTTTCCATTTTACTGAACAGCCTCTTTTAAAACAAAGGCCACCGCAGTTTTAAGATCCTGACTCCAGGGGTGGTCAGAAAACAAACAAACCCCTGCACTCCCGACATCTCTCTCCCTGCTGGCTCCATTCTTGGGAGCCAGCGGGAGACTGGAGATTGTGAAGGCTCCTGCTTTTCTGAAGTGCTTGGAGCAGGATTCTTGTCACTTCCAATCTCCATCTCTCCTTGTGACAGGGTTCCCAGCAGCCCCGTGCTTTATTTGGCAAGGCTTTGGTGTTTATATGTATGTGTGTGTGCGCACATATATAAGCACATATATAACATATATTTTACATATGTAAAATATATATTTACACCACTTTACCCTTTTCTGTTCCCTCTCTGCTATTTCTTCCCATCCAATAATAGATTTGGAAGAGGAGTTGCAGTGACAGGCTTCATCCATTTTTCTGGATTGGTCTGTAAAACAGAATGCAGCTTGATTTTAACAACCTGTGAGTGCCAGCACACACAAATGAGACCCCTTCCATACCCACAGTCCCGGGTGTCTGTGTGTACCCAAACAACACACATACTGCCTGCTCCCATGAGAAACAGGTTCTTGTGGGTTATTTCTAGATGTTCCTTAGATAGTCCTTCCCCTTCTTCTCCTTGATGTGTAAAGATGAGAATCAGGGTCTTTATTCCAGATTTCTAGGACTAGGACAGTGCTGTCCTGCAGGGCGTGAGCTGGAAAACTTCTCCCAGGAAATCTGGACTCGAATCCAAAAACTCAAGTACTAAAGAGAGTATTTGAGAAAGAAAAGCAATCTCAATTGTAAATTTCCACTGGAAAAGAATGAACAGCTTATCTTAAATAGATTCAGTGGTTAATTACCCTTTCTGTTTAAAAATGTGTGCCTTATTTCCACTTCAAATGAAGGAGGAAAGTAATGTTTGCCATAGCTTCAAATTAACAGCATTTGATCAATCTACAGCTTTAAAATGAAATCTTCTCTTGTTTGTTGGTTTTTTATTGTTATCTTACATACATGCTTTCAAGAGTATAGTAAGGTTCTTTTTGGAAAGGGGGAATTGGCCAGTTTAGATTAGCTAGGCTAGAAAGAATGTAATTCTTACAATAATTGTTTAGGATGAGTTTAGCAGTTGGTGGTTTGAAGAGGATGACGAGCTCTCAGGAGAGAAGGCAGCGTGGCCAAAGAAACAAAAAGCCCTGAGCAGACAGACACGGTGTAATGCAGCCGTGGATTTCTGTGGGTGAGCTGTTTGTCTGTCCTGGGAGCAAGGGCTGTGCCTGGCTCCAGCAGTGTCCTGGCCCCTTTTGTTCCAATGCACTGTGTGGCACAGCTCCTTGTGCAGTGGCACGCGTGTCAGTGCCCAGGATGTGGAAATGATTCAGTGGTTTGTGGGAATAAGATGCCACTCCTGGTCTTGAGAGCTCTGGATAGCTATGCTTTTCCAAGTGCTCGAGTTGCTCCACAGCCAGCACATGTACACTGCCCAGGACTCGTTCCCAGGAGGGGCTGCTGGAGGAGAAGGTAAGAGAGGAAAAATAAGCTGCTGCTTGTGCTCTCCTGTGCAATGGGCTGCAGCCATCAGAGATCTCAACCTGGCCCCTTTGCCAGCTGATCTGTGCCAGCAGTGTGTGTCTGTGAGTACCAGCCACTTTGCTTTACCCTAAGAGAGCTCAGACAGACATTCATTATATCCTCAAGAGACATCTCTTTGTTTCACATCCCATGTTACCTTCCCATCCTGAGCTTTCTCTCCAAAATGATTTGCTGACATGCACCTGGCTGGTAGGAGCAGCTAGAAATCTCCAAACCAGAAGAGAGGTTGCTGAGGTGTGGGGCTGATCAGCTGGGGACCACTGAAGTTGGATAAGGAATATACCAGGAAAACCTGGACTTGGAAAGGTCTCACCTGTACAGGTAAATAGCCTGCCTGCAGATGGAGAACAGTCAGATGGGCTTTCCAGTGCACCAAGGCAGAGACAGCAGCCTGAGCAGTGCTTTCACTGGGGACAGCACTGACTTCCTTCTGGAGGCCAGTGTGGTTTGAAGAAACTCAAGCCCCTGGTTAACATCACACAGCTGATGTATCCAAAACTCCCTATCCCATGCCCAAAGCACCCTGCTGGCATTCACAAAGGTGGATCAAGGAAGGCTCCTCCTCCAAGGGGCAGTAAGGCGGGGAGGCTGCCAGACCATCTCTGTTTCTGCAGTGTCAGCTCCAAAAGGGCAGCCCTGGCAAACTGCTCTGACCTTCGGAGCGGCGGCGATGTCTGTGAGCAGCTCTGCCTGCTCTGCCCGTGCGGCCAAGTTCCCTCTCCTCCAGCACAGGGGAAGGGGTCAGTGGCTGCGAAGCAATGCATCTTCTCACCTTCGTATGAGCTGCTTATGGCTTCCTTGTGGAATTTATCTAGTTTGGACTAGATAGTGCTGGGCAAACCCCCAGGACCAGCACTGAAGACCACATCCTTTCCAGGGGATTTCTATCTCATCTTGGAAAGGGGGACAGACCTCCCAAGGGGGAGCTGTCAGCTCAGGGGAAGCCCTCAGGTCTCCCAACTGCTTCTCCATCCTCCTGGCCTCAGCAAATGCCATCACTCTGTGCAGGATGTGGGCTGGGACAAGCTCCACCTGCTGCTCTGCCTCTCCCAGTTCTCCTGGGTTTGTTTACGTGCCCCAGGCACTGTGTGTCAGATGCCTTGAGGAGAGATGTGTGAGCATCCCATGACATGGAGTGCTGGGACAGGGACAGCCCCAGTGCTGTGTCTGGAGTCTGGGGCAGCGGCGAGGCAAGAGGGGGCCAGGAGCTCTGGGAGTGACGATGGGTGGGGATAAGGGTGGTTTATGGCCTCACAGCCACTTTCCCAGCTATGGGGGATGTTTTAGCCAGGGATTCCTTGCATGGGGGCAGGGGAGGAATGCCTGTAAAATGTGGAGACAAGCTCCCTTGCAGCTCAGAGCAGTGGCTGTTTCTCACCAGCCCTTGTCTGTCATGTGCCACCATCACCAGGTCAGGTCACAGGAGTGTCTGCAATTAACCCAGCCCCCTGGCGATCCTTAATTGGCACTCCAGGCTTTCCTCCTCCCCCTTCTTGCCCCACCACGAGTTTCTCACCTCTACATCTGCTGGTAAGCCTCCGCTCCCAGCATCCCAGCCACTGCTGGGAACCAGTGACAATAACCCATATTTACTCCCTAAATCAAGGCTGCAGCCATCCCCTGGCTTGGAGCTGTGTCCTGAGGATGGCCCTGCTTGGTCCCCAGCATCAGGCTGTGTGGCAGGAGGAGGGGCTGTGGCTGCAGGGAGGAGCACAGGGTTTGGGGACTTGGGTATGGGCTTCAGTGCAGAGGAGCTGGGAAGCTCCAGGACGGTTTTTTTGGTAGGTACTTGCTGGGAGAGTACCAGGATGTGGGAGAGATGGCTGCTGCTATTTCCTCTTTCCAGTGCTCTTTCAAGAGACCACTGGACACATTTAACCCTCCACGTGCTGCTCCCAGAGATGAGCCATATACCTGAATGACCAGAGTTGGAGCATGGCTGCAGGACACAGCATGGCCTGGCTCATCATCCTGTCCCAGGTTTCCTGCTTTGTCTTAGCAAGGGCTTGGGGTGAGTCCTGGGCATGTTTAGGGCTGCCCTGCAGCACTGCAGGTGCTTTGGACATGGCTGGGACCCACAGGCTGCATGTTCTCTTGCCAAGTCATCTCACTCATGGGTATGTCCAATAAAATGGATCTCCATCCTGCTGCTCTGGGAATGAACCAAGACCATCCCCAGAAGGACTGTGGCTCCTACAGGTCTCCCCCACTGTGGCCCTGTCACCAAGGTCTCTGCAGCCACCCAGCACACCACACAACGGTAAAGGTGATGCCCTGATCCAGATGTGGAGAAACTGAGTCTGGGCAAGACACAGGAACTCTTGAGCAGGGGCCAGCCCTGGGAAAAGCTGAACTCTGGCAGGCTGGAAAGGGCCGGTGGCTGGGGGAGAGGGCCCGATGCTTTCAGGAAGAGCTGCAGGCTCATGTGGAGGGAGGAGACCCGACCTGGAGCATCCTCCGTGGGAGAATGTGGTGTCTGGACTCCCCCACACCCCAGACAGCCCGGCTGGGGCTGGCATGGCAGGCGTGGGGGTGCCCACGGCACTCTCTCAGCTCTGCTCCGCTTTCCTGGCCCCGCGGGACCGTCCTGAGTGGGGCCAGCGTGTCGGGACTTGTCCCTTTTAAGCCCTTGGAGCTGTTTCCAGCCGTGGCTTAGTGGGGTCCCCATCCTTTCAACTGGCTGTTCGGCAAATTAAGAGCTTGCTATTAGGCTGCTAATTAAAGGCACTTCATTAGCAGCAGGGGAGGCAGCTCCTGGCCGCAGCAAAATTGGATTCCTCTGAGCTGCCATGAGCCGAGTCTCTCCTCTCTGGGGCTGGGGGCTGTGTCCCTCCGTGTCCGGGGAAGGCAGCTGCCCCGAGCCATGGCCGTGTGGCTACCAGCCTCCTCCCGAGCGCAGCGGATGGGGCACAGCCACCCCACGGTGGGACAGGGGCCGGAGGCGATCGGGGTGTTGGGTGATGCGGGGCCGCCCCTTCGCCGCCAGCCTCGGGGACGGTGCAGTGATGTTGCCCCACTTACGGTTCCCGGGGTCACTCCCGTTTAGGGGGGACATGCGAGAGCTCTCAGCGGTGGCAGAGCACCACGTCAGTGTTTCCGCTGCCCCCAGGCTGGGCCGTGACCCCTCAGCGAGCCGGGCAGTCCGGAGGTGCTGCCCCTGCCCCTGCCCCCGGCGAGGGGAGAGGCTCCCGGACTCCTCCTCCGGCCGCTCAGGCGCCTCCAATGAGCCCCGGGGGCGTCCGGGCTGCCTTGCCCTGCCCTGCCTTCCCTTCCCTTACGCCCTCCTTCTTCCATCTAAAAATGGGAGAGACCAGCCAGGCCGCCGGACCGGGGCTGCCTTCCTCCCCTTCTCCGTCCCCTCCCTCCCCGCGCTCCGCCTGCAGCCTCGCCCCGCCGGTCGGGAAAGGGACTCCACGGCCCGGCGGGGACATCACTGGGGTGAGCTCCCTGCGGGCCGGGACGGCTGCCCCATCCCTGCTTCCCGTCTGCCTTACGGTGTCCCTGTCCCCCTCTAGCCCCTGGCCTGACACCCCCCGGCCTGACATCCCCCTCCCCTTTTTCCCGGCTTGGGATTCCTGATGGGATTAGGGGGGATTTGCTGTGCGTGAGCCGGGAGCTGCTGGGTGCTACGAATCCGGCTACCGTGCGGGGGGTGTTGCGCAGAGGGCCGGGCAGTGGGTGCTGGGGAGCGGGGCTGCTCCCGGGGGACACAGGCTCATCCCATGTTCCCACCCCGCAAGCCCCGTCGCTCCGGGGACATTCATTGCTCCGGGGGGCAGCACCCAGGGCTGTCCCTGCAGCCAGGGGTGCTCCGAATGCTCCTGGGCACCCCGACCCTGGGGTGGGCTGGGTCAGGGCTGCAGGGTGGCTGTTCCCCCGCAGCCACCGGCTCCCCGCAGTGAGGACCCCCAGGAGCCGGAGCGGGAGACAAAGGTGTTGGGGGGGGGCGAGGGTTTAGGAGGTGGGTGTGTGTGGTGTTTTGGGTGGGACCTTCCGCGGGGACCTTTCAATGGTGTTGGGCCACTCGCAGCAGCACCATTCAGCTGCTCTGTTGAGGTAGGGGGATGGGTGTCCCTCTCTTCTCCACCTGCTGCTTTCCGTGTGCTGCCCCTCCCAGCTCTGGGCAGGGGTGCCCAGGTTACCCAGGCAGGGTCACCGCCACGGTAAAAAACCTCACACCACAGCCACAAGACCAGCCACGGGGAAGCTGGATCAGCTGGGCTGGGTGCTGGGCACCGGCATGAAGCAGTGCTCAACACAGGATTCCATTGCACTGGGGTCTCTGCTCTGGGCCAGGGTCATTCCTACTGGAAAAGGCGCAGTGACACAACACAGTTCATGACACCTTGGCTCCTGGCTCTCTGGCCAGGGCCGTGCTGATCCTTCCTCCTCCTTCCCAGCGTCTCACCTTCCCCCTGCTGTCTGTCACCCTTCTGGTATCCTTTGGCTCCTCCATGCTCTATGGCTACAACCTTGCTGTGGTGAACTCGCCGGCAGAGGTAAGGGATGAGCAGTCTCTCTGGGAGCAGGGAAAACGGCTCTGCATCCCTCCCTTGAGGGGTGGAGAGACTGCTGTCCAGCAGCCCCACATCAAAACACTGGCATTTTCCTTGAGCAGTCATCCAGAGAGGAATGGCATGGGAGGGACATCAGAGTCCATGTTCATGTACACCAAACGGGTCCCCCAGGAATGCAGGGGCTGGAAAGCTGGCCACAGCCTCCCTGCTCCAGCTCAAGCTCTGTCTGTGGTATCTCTAAGTTGTCCTTAAGCCTCTCGGGTGCTGAGACTCGCTGAGCAACTAGACCAGTGCATCCCAGTCATCCCCAAGCATGTTCTGCCCTGCATCTGCTTTAATGCTGTCTTCCCTTGTCTTCCCCTTTCTGCCAACACATCTGGTGCCTGTGTGTGTCTCTGCCCTGCAGCACATAAAGGCTTTCTACAACGCCACGTGGTCCCAGCGGTACGGACATGGGCTGGCCCATGGCCCCCTGACCCTCCTCTATGCCCTGACTGTCTCCATCTTCGCCCTGGGCGGGCTGGTGGGCTCCTTGCTGGTGGGGATGCTGGTGGAGCGGTACGGCAGGTAAGGGTGTCACACCATGGACCAGGGTGGTTGAGAGGTGGGATGGGACTGGAGGAGCTGCCCTGCTGCTTGTGCCTGCCAGGAATGGAGCTCTGAGCCGCAGCGCTCTCCTCGTCCTCCTGGCCGGCGGCTTCATGGGCTTCAGCCGGGAGCTGGGATCCCCCGAGATGGTGATCATCGGCCGCTCCATCACGGGGCTCCACTCAGGTGGGTGCTGCCTGGGCTGTGCACAGCCCCTTCCTCATGGCTCAGGCCCCTACAGCCATTCCCGGGGGATGGAGAAGGCTTCGTATTCCCCAAAGGCTCTGTGGAGAGGTTCTCTGGTACAGCCAGGGCCACCTCCAAGGCCATGGGGTTCCCA
>QWTY01017929.1:0-10205 GCA_008033365.1 Pseudorectes ferrugineus | reverse complement strand
GAATAGTTCTCCTGAACTAATTAGCTGACTGGCTTTTTAAAGCTTAACTGATAATAATTTTATTGTCACTGATAATCTGGAATGCAGCTAACAATCACTGTAATTAGATCTTTCAGTAATTTTTCAATAGGTAAGCCTTACCAAGATAATAGGTCTGATCTTTGCATTAGGCGGCACCTTGCATTGTTACTGGGCTTTGGAAGCCTCAGGGAAAAAAACTGGTTTGGGCAAACACACTGCAAGGTTTTGTTTTCCCTTTTTTCTTACTATCATTCTTTCCTATCACAAAATTCTTTGATGCTAACTCTCATGTATCAGAAACTTCATGCTTCTTTCAGGACAAAAACTACTGGCTAGCATTGGAAAATATGATTTCACACTGTAGGATCAGAAAATGGAGGAAAACAAATGTTCTCAGGGATTTTGGGGTGGGTTTTTTCAGACACACCTAAACATTAGAGGAAGTAGAGAGGCAATATTAAGTGAAGCAGGAATGATTGTGCATGAAAAGGTAATGAATTAATTAAGAAACATAAAATAACCTTGCCTAAAAAAAAAATCCCAACCAACGGTTTCACTAATTAAATAATTTTTATTTGAGATCTTTAGGAATCCAAACAATTTCAGAAATCATCTGAAGCTTTGACAAAACCACATCTCAGAAATTCAGGGCATGTGATAACCAAAGATGAACACTCTGTCTAGAACAGAAATTTGTCACTTTCCACTCTGATGTCACAAGCTAAAAAGCAGTAACTTTTAGCTTACCCTTAAAGATCAAGCTTGTGTAGAACTGCAGTAGAATTACAGTGTAATTCCTGCTCTTAGACTTGTTCCTGCTCTTAGTCTTGCACTTCACTGACATTTGGTGTCAGTACAGTTCTATCCATACAATACTTACATGTGCACTAATGGACTTGTCACTCCTGAGAGCTAAATGCTGAAGTCCTTACTTAGCATCTAGCCAATCTTTCCCCAGGATGATGTCAGTGGAAGTTCTGAGGTAGGTATGAGTAAAACACTAACTGAGCATGCTGCCACAGAGCACGAAGTGTAAGTGAATTGTTGTTGCCTTAATTTGAATGAAATTAACCAAGAGGCACAGCTGAACAAAACAGATATCAAATCCTAGTTGCTAAGTTCCACTGGACTTTAATTTTACTACACTCTAATTCAACTACCATTACATAACTGATGCTGATGTCATTTTGACTTAAGAAAATATGACATCATTTTTATGAGACAAAACAATACGAAATGTCACCATAATCTTATTTTAGGATTTTATTTCTAATTTAAATTCTGTAGGCCATGGTGGACAACTGAAAGTTTGGGGATTATGGACAGCAGGAGAATATAGCTGGTTTAGGAATGTTTATTAAAACGCAGCCTTAGTGACTCGTTCAGCAGAGCACTGAGGATTAAGCACACTACTCAGCCTGAATCCACATCATCTGCAAATCCTATATTTATAGTGGTCTCTGTATTGCCCAGACCTTTAGCAAACTATTTTTAGTGGCTAATTGTCCAGCTGCATTACATCTTCACCTAGTTTCTCTTTCTTAGCCAAAAGGAAATTTAAACCCTGAGGAAGCGCAAAAGCCAAGCTGAATATTAAATGGCATTGGAAATGCTGGAGTAGTGGAATATAAACATCTTGAAGAAAAAAGGAAACTGAAAAATCATCACAGGAAAATCTATCTGCTTTTGGGGGGACATTTAAAAAAAAGTCAAACTTGTCTGTGAGAGTGTTTTGAAAAAGCTATCTAAGGGCTTTTGTGGTGGGATAAAGCAACAAAGACATACAAATTAAAGACTGGCTTTTAAAAAGCAGATTAGAACAGTAAGAGATAAATGCAAATGAAGGGTCAAAGCAGCATGAAGCCAAGAGAGCAAGGATGTGTGGAAAGCCCAGGGCAGGATGGAAGAATGGATAAAAGACATGCTGGATCAGAGGCTTTCAGCTGTTACAGCAGCATCACTGAGGGCTGGATGAGATACAGGCTTCTGTCAGTAGTGCTTTAGGAGTATTAGGTTTGCCTGAACCAGTCTGACATTTCCTCAGATGTGTTTATCAACTCTCTCCGAGGGCAGCTGGCCCCTGGCACTTTGCAGCTCTGAGGGGAGGAGCAAGAATTGATTCTTCATGATTGATGCTGCTGTGCTTGAATGCAGTTACTAATTCCTCTGCACAGCTGCACGGCAAGTTCCCCTCATCCCTGAAGCACAGCTGGAATGCAGCCTGTCCGTGCTTTATGAGGCTCTGTACTGTAACAGCCCCAGCTTAGGAGGAACACCTGTAATGTTCAGCCGTCTGCTTTTTCACCAACTGCCTGCAGGGGAATTGAGCAGACAGGCGGTTATGCTAAGCAAGCTAGGCAGAATGGGGCAGAGAGATGAAAATCACGTTGAAAACTAGGCATAAAAAATCCCTAATTCTAATGTCAAGGGTTTATCTCCACAGTTTCTATCAGGTCCAGACTTGGCCCCATATTGAGATTTTTTCTCTGCTGCTTAGAACTTGAAATGTGGGCTATTTGTGTTAGCACTGTAATGATGATAATCTCACAGGCAACTTTTTGAAAAGCTTCACAGGCTGAGAGAGTTGGGGTTGTTCAGCTTGGAGAAAAGAAGGCTGTGGGGACACCATATCGTACCTTCCAGTACATAAATGGTCCTACAAGAAGGCTGGAGAGGGACTTTTTACAGGACAAGGGGTAATGGCTTTAAGCTAAAAGAGGGTTGTGTTTAGATTAGATATTAGGAAGAAATTCTTTACTGTGAGAGTGGTAAAACGCTGACAAAGATTGCCCAGAGAAGCTGTGGATGCCCCATACCTGGAAGTGTTCAAGGCGGGGTTTGATGAGGCTTTGAGCAACCTGGTCTAGTGAAAGGTGTCCCTGTCCATGGCAGGGGGGTTGGAATTAGATGGTCTTTAAGGTCCCTTCCAACCCAAGCCATTCTATGATTCTATGGTTCACTGAACTAATTAGATGAGTGACATTTTTAAGCTAAACAAGTAACAGTGGTGTTGCAGCATGTCCCAGCTAGCAAACTCTCTCCAGTTACATCTCTGTTGCTGTGATTGCCCAGGACTCAAGCTCTCTATCAAATATTAACTCCTTTATCATCCAGAAGGTCCACGTTTTGGGTTTCTGCATGGCTCAAATCTGGAACAAGTAAACCACTTCAGCAAGTGGGAAGCACAAGGCCAGAAGGACCAGCTCGGGCTCAGAGGCTGCACATTGGGTTCAGTGAGCTCAAACTTCCATAAAACAGCCATAAATTACAGTTGGAGCAAAGTGTGAGAGGGTCAGCTTAGTTGAAAAAAAGCAGTCAATGGTGCTGGACACTGCCTCAGATGCCAAGCTCCTGAACTCCAGATTGCTGCATTTCCCAGATATTGGTACCTGACATGAACAAGTTAAAGCTCTCTCGCGTATTTCACCATTTCTGAAAATCACATGGATAGCAACACAAAAGTCTGATTTTTTTTTTTTAAAAGCAGACATGTTTATCCTCTAAGTACACAGAGAAGGCAGCAAAGACACACTGCTCAGGCCAGCACTCAGCAGAAATGTCTTCAAGGGGCAACCAGATGATTTTAGAACAGTCATGACAGCATTTTCCAGTTCTGTTCCTGCTTTCCTGCTGGTAAGGAGCCTGCAGTTATTAAGCAGCTAATTATAACATCTGAACAAGCTTTTTTTCCCCCCAATAGATACAGACTAGGTTGTTTTAAAAAAAAAATCTAGTAGACTCAAACAGCCCTTTATTGCAAGGTGAAGTGAACAGTCTGCTGGCACACACACATCTGATTGCCCTGGAGATCTGCTGCATGTGCACTGTGATTGTTAAATTGTAAAGTTTAACACTAAATAACGGCTATTATTCATTGAAAGAGAACCCAAATATACCAGCATTTCTATCAGCCTCATGGGACAATGGATCTGCAGAGCCCAGGAAACTCACTAAATTTAAGGGGAAATATAAAAATAATAGGAAAAACCCCATATGTTCAAAATATAAAAGAAGCAGGGAGAGCTTTCTCAAATTGTTCTTAGTAGCCTCCTGGCTGAACAGTTTCTTACTACAGGTTCTCTGCACCAGAAAGCAAAATTCTTTCTAACTCACTAAAAACATGTACAGTTTAACTGTGTAATGATCAAAAAGCAGTGAAGAAGCTATACTACAAATAACATCCAGAATGATAGCTGGATGCAAATACTATTGTTTATTTGCAAATCCACTACTTTAAAAAAAAAAAAAAAACAACAAAAAAACCCCAAAACAGATGTACATCTTGATGATTATCTGGCTTTACTCTTCCAACTAGCAGTAGTCTTCCTGGAAGCCCACTTTTGTGAGTACAGTAGTTTCTCTTAGCACAGTTAGTTCTTGGGGACTTTTTTCATCCAGCTTCTAGAATAAAACAGGTCACAAGTAGTAACTGCAAATATCTTGCTGCAAATTAAACATGCCCATCCCAAGTTCTTACATAGATAATTCTAAAATGACAAGCCCAAACAAAATGTGATACTTGCATTACTCAATGCTTAAAAAGTAATAAATAGCTGAGGAATATCTAATCTAAGGGAGATTTCTCATGGATTGCACTTCAGGGTCTTAAATTTAAGCTTTCTCATGTTATTTATTTGGTTTTAAGAAATACACAATGCTTTCAATATAAATTAAGCACAGAAATTTTACCTTCTTGCTTTGAGGACTCTTCAGAAGGATGTGGTTGTATCTATAGTTATATTATTGCATAGTTCAACTGTATGAGTCTTCAATGCTGTGTTTTTTCAATCAAACAAAATATTAGCATATTGGTGGAGACATGTCCCTATACAGCTGCTACATGCAGTGAGAAATACTCATCCTTGTGGTTTTGCTCTGTACTAATTTCTATTAGAAATGGCTTTTGGTATGGATTAAGGTTCTCTGTGGCAGCAATGAGCAGCTGTGTTCATAACCTCTTGTCAGGAGGAAACAAACATATTGTGATTTGTGCCTGTTTACACGTGCAGGCACCATGGTCATTAGCAAGCCTCACAAATACAGCAGGGGATTGCAAGCAACAGCATTCTTGTCCAAAAATAGTCTGTAACTTGGTGACCAGAAGGAACAACTCCTGTGTTTACCTTCAGAAGGAACGAATATGCTTTACTTATGAGAAGCCTGGGTAGTGGGTATGTCTGAGAGGCAATCAGGTATCTGCAGACTGGCAGTCAGACACATGGAGCATTAGGTTGTTTTCTGACACAGGCTGCTCTGCTGACAGCTCTGTTGTCAGCAGAGCAGCCTCTCTGCTTCAAAGTTGACACAGTTGATGCCAGCCTTATTTTACAGTAGAAGTTCTCAATTTACAATCTCTGAATTAATTTATGTTCATATTAAGGTAAGCTGGAACTGGATAAACTTATAGAGAACCAGTCCAAGAGAAACAGGCAAGAAAACTGAATTATCTGTTACTTTTTCCTAATAATTCAGAGCTGCAGTTCTAAATTTTATTTTAACTTCAACGTATCCCTAAGAATAATTCTACTTGCATGCTAATTTTGGGTCACCAGAAAGCCAAAAATATTGTCATAATCTGAAGAGCCCATTGAGTTTAGTGAGGTCAGGAGGGACTTTTTTTGTCTATACATAACACGCATAGATTCTAAATGAACAGTGCTTCATCCTTTCTAAACTCAAGGTCTCTTGCTCTTTTTCAGACATTCTCAAGTCATAATAAATTACACACACACACAAGATTTTTAAAGGACCATCCCCTCTACTGCTGTATGCATTTCTTTATATTCAAACCTATTGTATCGTGCCTACATTCTGTACTGCCAGGACCTAGTGTTTCCATAATTAGATTATAAACTGCATGGAAAAAGGCCATGTTTTATCTTAAGACAACATCTCTCTACTGAAATGCACCATCAAAATCTAAAGACACACATCAATATTAAAATATAAGCAAGGTTAGTATAACATATTGGGCAGTTAGTTAAGTATCTTGGGGAGTTGCAACAAGACATTTCTGTTTGCTTTTCTTCTATTCTTCAAGTGTGAGGAAAGACTTCCTGATAATACAGAAAACACTATTTTTCTTTAAAACACAACAGTCACTGCCCTGGCAAACAGTGAATGGCTTCATTAATCTGCATTTTTTCATTACCAGAGAGGCCCCCATTATTTTTAAGCATCCTTTTTCATATGCTAACACTGCAGTAAAATAAGGTCTGTACTAGAAGCCAAGCGGGTTCATTAGTTGTCTCTCCATCCATGGCTAACTGGCTCAGAAATGCAGCCTCTTGCCAAGAATACCAGAAAGCACAGATTTATTTAATGTTATTCCCCTGTGAAGATGGTCTTGCATCATCATTCAATGTCCTATTGCATTTAGCTCCCACTTCATCTCGGGATGCATTTGGCCCGAGTCTTGTCTTGAACAGCACTATTTTCGTTACTTCCTCTTAAAAGGGAGAAATTCCTTGGCAGACGAGGAAAAGGCTCAAGGAAACAGCTCAGTCTGGAAGTCAGGATATACCATACTGGATCAGTATTATACTTGGTGATTGTGGTGTGCAGACTTCTTTCTACTGACCTTCAAACAACTCCTGCAAATTTGTTAATGACACCCTGTGAAAGAAACTCCACACAAAGCAACAGGGCTGTGAAATTTGTAAAGATGGGAGGTCAGGCATCAAAGCGTGGAACATCATGGAAGAGCCTGAACAGGAGCAGGATAGCTTGTGTCGTTTTAGCAACTAGAAGAACAGGAGTAAAAGAGCAATGTTTAACTAAACATAGTATCTTTAGAAGACAAACACATTTTTCCTCCTGGTGTTACTGTTAACACCTTAGGTTATTATCAGTGAACATTTTTACTGTTCATTGAAGACTTTCTTCATGGTTGTATTTGAATTAGGTCAGAAAAAAAACCTCCTGAACTTTCATTTTTGGCTTTTCCTCACTGGCAGAAATCCAAATTCTGATATCAAACTAAAGTACTTGCAGAAAATACAGAAACATTAGTGGGAATTTCTTTGGTTCTTTTCTGACAAAACAAATGGAAACATTCTTTACTAATCTTAGGTTTAGAAGGTGCTTGAAGTTGCGTATGAGAGAGGTGGTTTGGGGTTTTTAGAAATTCATGTTGTTTTGCCAGCATCTGTACAATATTAAAGCATGTGGAATATTGAAAGTGTTTATATTTCATTATATGTCATTTTGACAAAACCAGTTTCACAGCCATTGACTTTGATTCCCTATTCTCATTGTCAAAAATGGTATCACACTGCAGTAGGATATGCCTAGATATATCCACTTTTTTTACATATCTGGAAAGAAAAATAGTAGACTCATGAAGAAAACAGTCTCTTCTTGTCTAAGGCCTCCTGCTGTTGAACTGAGCAGATGGGTATAAATTTCCTGGAAAAAACATATCAAGGAGAAATAACTCCGTTGAGTTCAGAATGCCTTGCAGCGATGGCAAGGTATCTGTCTTTCCAGACACTGTGGTAATTCTCAGGGGCTCAGCTAGCAGTCCAAAATGGAAACACAATTAGTACTATCCAGGCTCCTTACCACAGCTTGGAGAAACAAACCCTACAGACATTTTCTAATGACATCACTAGTGACTGCATCACTGGACCTAGTAAAGGTCACCTCGTTGGTTTTGAGCAAAGCTTTGACACATTTCTCACCTTCAGTAACAACAGCTACTAATAAAGCTTCCTTTGTAGCTGGAAATGAAGTGCAGATGACACCACATGTAGAGGATGAAGGAAATTTTGGGGTCACTCCTTGGCTGGGATGGGGGAATGGTATATAGGTGTCCCTTGGAGGATGGAGAAGGCAGGGAAGACCAGCTCGGACGAAAGCCTGGGTTTATCTCCTGCTTTCCACTCATGCGCGTGCGTGGATGCACTGGAGGCAGGACAGGTGGCTGCGATGGCTCTTGCCGTGGGCAGCACTGCCAGGTCCCAGGGGAAGGCTGGAGCGGAGCGCTGCAGCCCGGTCCGCGCGGGGCCGCGCCTGCCGGGCCCGTCCTGCCCCCGCCGCAGGGCACGGCACCCGCTCTGCCGCGCGCACGGGGCACCAGAACTACTGACAGCACCCTTAAGTCCGCTATTTTGAAACAGGGCCTGATTAATTGTGAAGAAACATATTTGGAAATGAAAATTCGATGGCACCCGCAAAACCTCAGGACTGACGGCAGCCGCTCGCCCAGCCCTGCGGCGCCCGGGCCGCGGCGGCGGAAGCGCTCCGCCCGCTCGGAGGAGCCGGCCCACCCGGCCGCTCGGAGGAGCCGACTGCCTCCCTTCCTCCCGCCCTCCCGTTCCTAGGAGCTGGCTCTCCCCCTGGAGGCGTCCGGCGGCATCGGCCGCGCTCCGCCGCTTATGTAACGCGGGGCCCGGCAGCGCCCGGGGCTGCGCGGGGCCGGCCTGCGGGGGGAGCGCCGCTCGAGTGCTGACACGGGGCTCGGCCCCACCTCGCAGGGCACACCGAGCATTCCCGCAGCGCTCGGGAAAGCACCGTCGCAGCTCACATGTGGAGCTCTAACAAACGGGAATAGCTGAGCCCTGTCCATGCGGTGCTTCGTGGACGTGGGGAACTGTGCAGCCAAGCATTGGTGCATGATCTTCCCTCCTGTGGCTGAAGCGCCGCAGCCCCGTCCCTGCAGCCGGACAGTGACGGCCTGGGCCGTGCCGGGCCCAGCGCTTGAGGAGCTCCTGCATGTTCGTTCTGGACGATCCTGCGAAAGACGAAGCAGTCCACGCAGCCTCCAGAACACCTGTGACTTTTGCAGGCCATCTGTGCCACCCCAGGGATCTGCTAGTGGCCTGGTTGGTCATGGCGAGACCCAGCTCCCTGCCAACAGAGAAACACTGTACCCAGCCAGACCCCCCGGAGAGAACAGATCCTCCCGAGGAATGGGTTTTAGCACCGCCTCCATGGATCTGTCACAAGGAGTTTGGGAGGACTGCTGAATCAAGGAATTGTGTAGGATGATAGTCAGGTGGTAAAACTGAGATTAGGATCCAGCACTGTTTTCCCAGATGGGGTGGGGAGGCAATGTAGCAAACAAGGGGTCATTCCATGCAAACTCCTACGTGCAAGTACCCCAAAGCACTGCAAATTCAAATACTGTTTGGGCCTCGTGGCATAGCACTTCAGTCAAAAGGGAGAAATAGCCTGTCAGCCCCTTGCTCCTCTCACCACGGCAATGGCAACTCACCCAGCCCCGTGCATCCTGTCCTCACAGCTTTGATCTGCTCTCAGCAGTGGAAGGAGGCTGGGGAGAAGCTGCGATAGAAGCTGTGAGGGTATAACACGGGCTGCAGTGCTACGAGGCAGCCCACGCGTCTTCGCGACACCTCCGGCGCGCTGAGCCGCAGCCTGCGGCAGCTGCCAGTGTTCAGCAGCCCCGCATGGGCTGAGCCCCGCGGCTGCTGCAGGCGGGCTCCTTCCCCCGCACCACGGTGCGTGTATTAATTGCCCTCCTTGATGGCGGTAACGACTGCTGTCGTGCTTGCGGTGCTGGAAACCAAACACCCTGCTGACAAAGTATCTGAAAAAAACCCAAACGCGTATCTTTGAAGTGTTGTGCTCAAGGCGATTTGTGTGGAGCTTTCCAGCTCTTTCTATAACCTAAAAGGGGAAAAGAAAAAAAAAAGAAAAAAAAAAAGAAGCAAAGAATCATTGCACCTCCGCTGTCCAGCCTCCAGCACAGAAATAAACCCAACAGCCTGGTTTGCCTGACAAGCTGTGAAGGCTCAGATAATCCTGTCCAGCTTATTCTCCACTCAGGGGCAATTTGTTCCTTTTAAACCTCTAACAGCATTTTGCCAAAGCAGTGTTGATGGCATCAGGGAAATTGTGACATGAGCTGTGCAAATATTTACTCAGCTATTCCCACGCTGCTTCCCGAAGAGGTTATTGTTCCCCTCACTCCCCTGCCGGCACGAAGCACAGCCATGAGTTAATTTGGCGACCGCTATTAATATTAAAACTCAGGTTTTACAGAACGCATTTGTTTCCAAAGAGTTTCCCTCAACAGGAAGCCCCCGGAGCCTGCACGCATGCTCTAGTCCGCCACCACCAAAATACCCAACATCAGGCTCGTTACTCGTGGGTGCAGTCAACAACTGTGCTACTCTGAAAAAATAAAACAAGACCCCAGGCCCCAGCGAGGATCGAACTCG
>QWTY01017927.1:0-15895 GCA_008033365.1 Pseudorectes ferrugineus | reverse complement strand
ATACATCAGGTCCCAAATTTGAATATATATATATATGAAGTATACCAAAATTTCAACCTGTGAACCCAGAAGAAACAGGTTCTGTTTTTCTTTCAATCAACTTCTCGAAAGCGATTAAGTAATAGAAAGATCTGCTGCATTATGAAAATGGAAGATTTTAGGTGTTATGAAAACCAGGTATTTTGCTTTTCAAATCAACCTCTTAAATTTCCTATTCTGCCATGTGATTGCAGCAGTAATGTCTGACCAACAAGCCACAGAGACAGACTAATATGTAAAGGTTAATTTGAATGCAGTGCATTCTCTCCTGCCCTTGTATGTTCACTTTCCACAACTTGCATGCTATTCTCTAGCTGTTCTGTATATTTGCCTAAATTAATACATATATAAAAATCCTATCCTGCATAAAAAAACAATGCAGATGTGTGAGCTTTGCAGTTATTTCTAGACGACAGAGCAGTGCCTGTAGCTGTTTTGCAAATATAGATTGGTAATGACAGTTTTTGTTTCTTAGTAGAAAAGGCCAGTCTTCCAGTGCCTGATACAATCGTCCTTAAGTTTCATTTCTAACAAGTAAAGCAGTTTTACAGGGAAAAGAAAGAGACTTATGATGCTTCATTCTGCTCTGATAACAACTACAAATATATTCTATATTTTATGAAAAAACCAGCTTTTATAGGCTCTATGAATAGCTTATGTATACAGGGGTTCAGAAGCCAAGTGCTTTAACTCTTGGTTTTCTTTATCCACTTGCTTTACCTGACCCTGGACAAAAAGATAAGGGTTGAGTCTGTAATGTCTGTGGGATGGTATGCTATTGGAAAGTCATGAAATTCCCTGTAAAAACAAGCCCATTACTCCTACCTTACCAGCACATTTCCTTCATCCTCACAAACTGATTAAACTGTGGACTAGAGAGTCCCTTTTGTTCTTCCCAATACAACTGCAACTAGAACTCAATGTTTTATTAACTAAATAATGCATTAGGACTCTTAACTCACAATCAAAAATCTTCAGAATGAGGTTACTTTTTTTTTAGAGGAAAATAATTACAACAAATTGCACCTAAGATATGCTTCTACTAAAAAAACAAAACCAAAACAAAACAAACCCTCAGAAGTTTTACTCCTAGAGGTCCACTTTAGAATATTTTTCCCTTGTGATCCTCAGGGCTCATTTAAAAGTTTTCCACTATTTTCATAATGTAAAATTTAAATTGAACTATGCAAGAGGAGAGAAGAAAATGGAAATTCTGAAGATTGCTTTGACACCTTGATTCTAAGATCATTTAAAATGCATTTTTCTTTTGAGATTAGTATAATTCACCAGTCCATGCATTTCATGTCTACTTTGCCACATTTGGCTCCTAAAGGCCACACTCCCTATTTATTTCTAGCAGCTAAGACACACTTTCAGTTTCCCAGATCTCTTTGACCAGCCTGCGGTGTTAAGCAAGACAAGGGCTGTCCCTGAAAAATGGCTGATGACAACAGACAATCCAAGCCCAGGGATTAAAATGTTGCAGGCTCAAGAGAACTGCCCACCTTTACATGTCAGTAACTGCTCAGTTGCTCAGCAGTCTCTGTTCCTGTTCATTCACTGGCCTCCCAGTTTGCTACAGAGACAAGGGGTATTGAACAGCAACAACTCACTCTGGTAACTCTGGATGGCTTTGGTTTAAACTCGGTGCCCAAAAAGACAAAATAGCAGACATACTAAAATGGACTGATGTCCAATTACCCAATAACACTGTTTTCATATTTTAGCAATTTAAAAAGTGATGTTTGAAATAAAAGTCAGATTAACATCTATTTAGACGCTCAAGTAAGTAAAGAATAGTGGAAGATCTCAGCAATTTCATGACTCCATGCTTGAACTCTAAATTGTTTTCTACACTGGCGAGTATGACACAGTGGATAAGATCCCTTTACAAAAATAGTTCATTGCAAGGGGATGAGGCATAGATGAAATACTGGTAGCTTGCTAAAATGGGCAGAGAGCCATGAAAGCAAGTAGGCACATATTTCTCATGCAGTATAAGAGGCAAAAACTAGCTGTAAGTTTACTGTAGTCCTCCTCCAATGCACATTTTCCCTTTTCCCCAGTTACTCACCAACTGCCGTACATACCACCCAGACATACTTGTTGTGTCAATTTAAAGATTCTTTAAAGACAATACTGGCTAAAAGTACTGCTCCGCTCTATTTACACTGTCTATATTAAATAATTGAAATTTCTGCTATGAAAAAAAAAGTAGTATAATTAGTTGCTATTCAGGGGAAATAAACTCAATTTTTCTCCATATTGCTTCAGTTTTATACCAGCATGGAATCAAGGAAACCAGTAGAACTCCCTTAGCATAAAACTGGCAGTGGAAATATGAATTAACTCTACCCACTAGATGACTTTATCAGTATGGAAATGATAATGGTTGCTTTGGCATCTCTCAGAGGAGAATGAGGTTGGTTTTCTTCTATTGAAGGCTTCATTTCCACCTGCAAATCTCTATTCCCACTAAAGGTCATATAATAACATAACCATTCTCTATTCTTATTTTACCTCATCACTGATGGATACACAACTTCCTGCAGTGCAGGCCACTTCAAAGCCACGATTAGCTTTGAAGTTGAATATTGTACATATAAAAACCTCTGAATCTGCACCAAATACGTGCTGTTGATTTCCACTCTAGATCTGGATACTCAGTTTTCCAGTTAGTTACCTATCTAGAATATGCCAAACCTGCAGTCAGGTGCAAAAATTGCACTGAAGAAAGTGAATACCCACTTAATCTTCTAAACTACTTCAGGAAGTTATGGAAGAAGCACATCTTAGTTTGCATGTACAATATATAAGCTGCATAAATGGAATTTCCACAGAAAAAGACTACCCTGTTGTCCACAGGTTCAAAAGCTTGGGACCATCACACCTGTCTTAGAAGATTCTAAGCCGGTATTCAAAGATCTTTTCCTAGGACAGATAATAGGAGACCATATTGCCTCTGGAAGCAACTACTGAAAGACATTGTTGCACCCATGAAACTCTCCTCTTCTACTCTAACCTCTTCTAATTCTCACCTTCATCTCAGTTGTTTAAGAGATTCTTCCAAAAGCAGTCTCATCAATATGAATTACATCTACCACACACTGTTCTTTATTTTATCCTCTCCCATCACTGTTTAAAAAAAAAATAGAAAAAAAGACATTCTGAGGGTAGTGTGCATAAACATTAGGAACTACCTCTTGCTCCTGTGAAGTTGAAAGGAAGAAAAAATGTAATTGTTTTCCTTTGGGCTTGTCAAAGACAGGCCAAATACTGATGCAAATTAAGCTGTTATACAAAGGAATACATAATCATACAACTACAGTGAGCAACATTTATAGGATTTCTTATATTTAAAATGCTAGTCATGAAGGCCCACAGAATGCTAGGATTTTTTTTAAAGAAGAAATACCCCCAAAAACACTTATTCAGCATTTACATACTGTAAAGACAAACCATGCACTACAGAGTACTAATTTATAAAGAGCCTTCAGACATGCTGTGCACACTGACATGATTCTGGGTTGCTTCACCTTGCTGACATAATTTCTGTGAAAAGGAGCCATAAAAGGAGAGAGAACAGCATGGCTCTTTCTGGGAGAAAAAAACCTTGTTCTTGGAATTTACAGAACTAGTTCATTTGGGAGCAAAGCATGCATTTGTGGATGAGAATGGTAGAGGAGTAATAATCCATAGATATTTATTAATCAGTAATACGATCTTAAAAGAAAAGAGGTGAAAGTGAATTTTGGAAAGACAAATCTGACTTTAGAAAGTATTTATTCAAAAACCGAGTGTATTTAGTAAACATTACTGCCACGGCCTGGTCTAAAAAAGAAATTGTCTCAGTAGAAAGATTAACTTCAGAAGAAGTCTTGATCTAAATTTGGACTGAGACATGAGACTTCAGAAACATATTTTTCCTATTCATTTGAAGCTCACTTTCAGGAAAGGATTGTGCACCATTCTTCCAGTGGATACCTTCCTACTTAATTTTACTGTTATCACCTTCAATCTGTAGAAATTTAGGTAAGTTTAAGATTCTGATTCTTCCCACATGTAGAAGAGTATATTTGAAATTAAAATCAGTAGGTTTCCCATTTTTGAAGGACAGTTTTCCAAATAGGAATAGAGTGACTTCCCTTCTCCATATTTCACAGCAGTAGCAGACTTTCTGCAAGGGTTCCCTCAGAAAAAAAATGCACTTGCCTGGCCGAGCACTTTTCAGATAAGATGCCTGACTTGCAGCCAAGGAAGATGTCACTTTGGATATCCTACAAAAACAACAGACAGCCTAACTTAGCAATGCAGCTCATTTGAATAATCAGAGGTCTCTGTCTCTTAAAGAGGAAGATTCATTCTCTATGGCAACTGCAATTCACAGCCAAATGTTCTACAGAATTTGCCAAACAGAGAAAACAGAGCAATAAATCATAGAAACATGTGATTTTATGTTACTTAAAGAAACTGTAATCCTTGTTCTTACTAAATATCCTCAAAAGTCCTCAGAAGCTAAATAGAATATTCCTATGGAGTTCTGGATCATCTGAGTAATTATTTTCATGAAAAAATCCACAACAACATCAACATCAACAACCAAATAGACAAAAAACCAAACAACAAACCCTTAATTGAAACTCCAAGAGAAAGGATTAGCAAAGAGTAAAAAAATCAGTCACTGTTAAAATCCTCTTCAAAATCCTTTTCCCTTCTAAGCTTCATGGATACCAATAATCAATGTATCATTATCATCTTATAAAACATATTAAAATCCAATTACAGATAACACTTATTTTTGCCATGCAAATTACTAGAAATAAATCCTAGAAGGTGTGGAGATTAATGTGGTTTATTTAAGATGTTGCTGTATTTCTCTCCTTTACTTTTCCCAGACATTTTTCTGAGGTTAATCCCTTTTTTCCTAAATATGCCAAAAGTTTAAAGAATTAGCCTTCTGGAAACTTAAGGGCGTTTGTTTTCCCCCATCACTGACTACGCTTATGTGTGTTTCAAGTGATAAAATGAATACAGAATTTCTGCTCCTTGATCCTGCTGGACTTGTCAGAATTTTTTAAGCGGTGTCTCCAAGATCTGACTTGAGAGGGCATTGCTGAAATGCTGCCAAAGCCATATTTGCACCTAAGTGACAATTCAAGCTTATCTACAGAATTTATTGACAGAAGAGAAACTAACAAAGCATTCAAATGTATGATAAAAAAAAAATCAGTCTGTTCTTGACTGCCCATCTTTCAGTCCTTTCTTTCTTTCATAACCATTACTTTAGTTCTTCTGTCACCACTTATGTTGCATAAATCATTAATGTATGTAGAAAAAGCAATCTTGAGAGACTGCTCGAGCCTACAGTTTGTATTGTAAGGAAGTATTAATGAACATAAGCCTATTTTTCCTTTTTTTCCCCTCCTATTTTCATGAAAGAAAAATATTAAAAGCTATTCACTGCTACAGAAAGTAATTGTCTGAAAACTCCAGAATAAAACTTATTTACAATAATACTAAAAATTTTCAAATAAGGTTATTTTCAGGTTGAGTTTCCATCAGTCTCCATCTAGGTTACAGCTAGATTTATAGCAACAGTTGATAGCACGCCAAAATCTTTGCAGAAACCTTACTGATTTCCTGAGGTAACCAAACACTGAGAAGACCATGCAGATTAACTTCTTGTGGGAAATTCTATCCATCAGCCTTGGCATCTAAACTAGGGCAAAAACCAAAAAGCTGCTTTAGACATAAGAACTAGGGAGGAAGTAGAAGTGCAAAGTGCCTCTGCCAAAGCTGTAACAGCTGTAGTTCCTCTGCTAATTGCCATCCCTCCATATGACTACACTCATGATATAAACAAATGGAGAGTAGTGGTACAAATCAGCTTAGACAAAAGATATGAACTAGGAAGGACACCTACATCATTTGGGCAGATGATGTTAAAAGAACAGGCTGACCAGCTGGGTTAGAGATTGTGTATCCCAGACAAATCACTTTTTAAATGGCCAAATTCACTTAAGAGTTGGAACTCAATCCTTGCATGTTCCTTCCAACTCAGAATAATCTGTGATTCTCTGATTCTGTGATTCTGTGAAGCTGAAAAAGAAGGGATATAGAAGAAGATAAATTAGACCATCAGGAAATGTTTCATGAAAATGTGTCTTTGCAACACCTGTTGTTAATTCTCATGGAAATCAAATAATTTCATGGTATGCTAGTATTTTCAATGAAGACATCATGTTTAGAGGACGTAATCCTAACAGAAGTTACATGCTCCCAACTGGCATTTGACTAGCTGCAACCACAGACTTCTCTCACAGAAATTCCCAGTTAGGGTTTTCTGCTGGAGTAAGCCTCTGTGTCCACATGTGCCCCAGTGAAAGTCACAGCATCTGGAGAGAAACTCTGCTTTTCATGGGAGCAGAGGTTAGAAGGAAATTCTGAAATACTAACTCTGTTTTGTGGGGAACTTGCTGGCAGGGCCTTGAAAGCAGCCACTTACCTTCTGTGTGTCCACTCTTTGTATCATGTGAGTTTATTTCCCAATTCAGAGACAGGCACCATTTGCTTCATTACTCAGTAAGTGAAATCCTCAAGAAATGACTGTCCTGCTAGTGGTGGAATAAGCTCAATGGTAAGAAGTTTTGTTGCTGCTACTGCAGTCTAATAGAAACATGAATACCTGCTGATAAATGCAAACTTCTTTCATTTCAGAGTAAGGTAGAATGTGAAGTATGGAAACAGGTATTTAGCATGTCCATATTCTTGCAGAGAAAGCCAAATACCACCTGCAAGCCTCAGTGGGGCTTGCAGAACTGTTGTAAAGCAGTAAACAATGCCACTTCTACCGGTATTAAACTAGCTATTCATTCCCAGGAACTACATATTTAACAGCGTATTTATTAGTGCTTGGGGAGTACAGAATTCAAACCAGTTTGCTTCTTTCTCTTTCTGCTGGGTCTTGTCATGTGTAGTTCTCTGTTGGGCTGCTGCCCAAGGAGTCCTTAGTTAATTGAATATAATTATTCTGCATCCTACTTTCAAATGCTAATGTAGTTTCACGTCTCCTTGTAACACAATACACGTGAAAGCCCCAACTGTTGTCTGGTACATGTAATTCTTTCCTCTTCAATACATTCACCTCCATAATAAAGCAGCAGTTTGCTGGGTGTTGTTGATCTTTAAGTATAACGTACAATGATGACTAAATTAGTAATGAAAGGTAGTTAAAAGTATTAAAACACAGATAGTTCTTCAGTGAAAGATGAATTTTATAAGCATTCAGCACTACTCTTTCTGTCATTACTCATTAATAAATTAACAAGGCAGTCAATTAACATGTTCATCTTCACCTGAGATTGACAAGCTGTAGAAAGCAGGGAGGACACGGAGGATGCTTTTTCACTGAGAGAGAGTCCTCAAATATCAATAAACGTCTGTCAGGGCTGAGAGAGCTCTTAATCAGTTTGGAACATCTAGATGCCCAGTTAATGTTGCATTGCCTCCAAAGAGGTCTTCTGTGTCACTGTAAAAGAGGCAGGGCTTGGGGTTTCATTTTGGTGATGGTATTTTGGTTAGGTATTGTTTTTTTACTCTTCTTTTTTTTTTTTTTAAACACACTTTAAGACATGTTTCAACTTAAAAATTTAAAACAATTATTTAAGGGTGCTTTGCAAGATTATGCCACAAAATTATTTCCCTACACATAAATTAATAGACTTGGGCAGAAAATGTTCCTTTATATTTATTTTCTTTATCCTGGTGCAAAAAATATTGAGAATTCAAGCAAAAAATTATTCTAATTTGAGATTTTCAGTCAAAATCTCACCTTTTTCTTTTTTTTCTTTTTTTTTGTGAAGCACTTTTTCAGCAGTGCTCCTAGATATCCTCGAAAGGCTTCTTTTAAAAAACAGTCCTTTCAAAATACATTTGGAAATGGTAAAGCAAGTTTTCAAGGCTGTTACTCTAAAGATGCTCTTCAGATAGCTTGAAATAAATTTTTTATAAAGCATGTCATTTTGAAGAAGGAAACAAGTGTGATATTATTCAGTGCAAAAAAAAATTTCAATTAAAATATTCTGAGCAGTTCTGCCAATAACGTAATCTTTTTGACAGTCTGTGCTGTGAACAATACTGGGGAAGATATTTACTTAAAAACACATGTGCAGGCAATTCCTGACACTAATGGAAATGGAAAAGCTCTTATCATATGCACCTAATTCAATATTTTGGGAAATACCTGGGAAATGCTTCTGGCAACTTAGAAATGCCTAAATGTATTAAAGCCACTTTTATTCCTCTTTCTTAGTAATTTTAAACATCTAGGCTCCTTGTAGATATTATTGTAAACATTAAAATGTTTCAGCACTGGGTTGATATGTTTCAGATAATATGTTTAATTTTAACATTGAATACTGTCTTACCACAGCCTACCGTCTTAACTGTTTAACTGCTTGGTATAGAAAAATGTTGGCATATGCTGCCAGTGGGCTTGCAAATGGTGTAGCCCCAGGACAATGTGCTTGACCCCCTCCTGTCAGCCAGGGTTTTTTAATTATTCCATCTTCCACTCCAAAAGTGTTACCTGAGTGTGAAGTTTTCAGCTTTTACCTAACAAAGTTCTTCTATCATTTTGGTTTTCCAGCATATATCTGATTGTTTCGGTTGGATAAAGGGATGGCAGATGGAGTCAAGGTGTCAATCCCCTGAGCATAGGCATAGCATAGACTACACCCCATGGCAGCTGGTTCAGTGGACTTCGCCAGAAATCTGAGGAAGGACAGATAATTGCTCTTACAGGATAATTCCAGATACAGTGGTTTAGTGAAATAACAGTAGTACTTCTGGGTTAATGTTCAGACCTTGCACTTTACACTTAAACAAAAAGAAGTAGCAAGACTTATTACTGTTTTGATAATCTCCAGTTAAAGGGTGCAAGTTCAACTCCCACCACCATTTTTACCTTATGTGTCTTATAAAGTCTCTTTAATAACGACTGAAAAATATGTTTCTGGCACATCTGCGTACAGATTCTGTGATAAAATTGGAGAAAAAGCTGTGGCTTCTATATAAATAATAATCAGGCACTTAATACAAACATTCATAACATCAGAGAGAGAAGAAAAGTTCATAACCTTCTAATTTGTAGTTATTTCATTTGTCCAGTTTCCTTCCTAGACATTACTGCAGGTCTGTGGTGTTAGCAAAATCTACTGCTTTATTACTCCATAGACATGTAGCCTGCCTTCTAGCCTTACTTCTATAGTGGACATCAACCAAAATCATAAGATACTTAGAATAATTTGTATCTCTTATAGCCAAAAAGGTCTTTTCCTTTTTCACTTGGTCATTACACCTAAGTGCTAATTTCTTTTTATTTGGATTAAGATGGTATTTAGTGTCTGTCTCCAAGCCCCACAGACTGATAAGGAAATCTGCTGGATGGTTTCAAAGTCATACTGACTAGACAGAACTGTGGGAGCCTGGAAACCCAAATCCCTTTGTCTTTATTTGAAAGACAAAAGTTTCCCCTGCATCTTTGTCTTTGCAAAGCACATACAGAAATGTGTGATGGCAGAAATTCAATCCATGCAAAAATGAACACTGTTTTCTTGATGAGTTTCTGCCTCATTTATGGGAAAAGGAGATATGGTTTAAACACTATTGACTTGTTTAGTCCTGCTGTCTTCTTCTTTTGCCTTTTTTAAATGGTGTACTGGCCAAGCAGGGGATTCCTCATGCCTTGTGTAAGTTCTGTTTGCTAACAATCAGTTTATAAAACTTGCACCTATTTATTTCTGAGGAATACCATCTCACCGAGATCTGTAATTTTGTAGTTCCTTCCCCAATCTTACGAACAGTCTTATGAATATTCCATTAATTGGAACCTGTTGAAAACTAGGGGAAGCACACAGAAACACTTAGAGTTGCTCATGTTTCCCTGTGTCCCATTTTGTTTTGATGTGCATGCTCTTTTCATTTTTGTGCTTTTTTTTCTGATTTTAATATGATAAAAGATGTTATTTTCACCCGTAATTTCGTATGATTGAGTCAAAATTATGGGAAATACTGATGAGAAAAAGTAGGGCTGTAATAGCAGTAAGAGCTTATTACAGGTTTCTGCCTACCAGAAACTGCTATTACAAAAAGGCTGCTGTTGCACTGCATGTGTAGAAAACAGAACAAGAAGAAACACTTCACCTGCTTATTCTTCACTTGAAAATTATTCACTTACTAACATCAATAATTAAAATAATCAGCCACCAATGCTTATGGGATGACAACACACATATTTGTTATTATCTTCAGTAATGTGAAGGAGTTCTTAAGATGACTCTGTAAATTGAAAGCACAGACCCGATATTGTAATTGCTGACCATTACCTCGTGGAATTAGATGGTTTGCCATGGAGAACATGCATTCTTTGCACTGTTGGCACTCTGTCAGGTGATGAAAACTAGGGATGCCATGTATAGATGTGAATCAGTTTTGTGACAAAATGTGAACTATTGCTTGAACAATCAGTTTACACTAAGAGTAAACAAATTTTGATGCAAATGGTGAGGACCTTTATAGTCCCCTTGCAGCATTCTATAACAAAGTTTACAATAGAAATTAAGTTAAAATAGCATCCCATGAACTAGAGCTCCTGATGCCTTGTCTCACATTTCTTTCTGTCTCATTAACCTGGTCTGGTAACTATTATCCAGACAACTGTGCATGCAAATATTGAGAGTAGCTCCTTAATAGTGCACCATCATGACTTAGATGGTGCTTTAATACGGAGCTTGATGTACGCTTGGTGCAAGGGGCTTTAAACTAAAGTACTGCTGATACCTGAACTGGTAATGAAAGAGGGATAAAGCAGCTCAAGTTTCAACATTGCAAAACACATTGCACGTCCAGCTTTTCAGCTGCTTACGCAATTACCCTGATAAGAAATCACCTTCTACTGCTCTAATGCTGTTCTGCATCATGATCACTACCACTCGTCTGTCGCTGGAAAGAGACTGCCTTGAAGGAATAATTCAGAGATGTTACTTTATGCAATTTATAAATTCCATTCACTTTCACAATGACAACAAGCCTCAGTTCATAAGCACTGTAGACTTTGTCTGCTGTTTTTACCACCTTTGTCAGGTGCAGGATGGAAAGTGGAAAACTTCATATTACATGTCTTGCTTTGAATGTTTATGATTACATTCATGTTTAGACAAATGTAGGCCTGGAGGGAGCCTTCTAAATTATCTGCTTCAAGACAGGAACAAGCATGCATCAAACACTGAAGAAAACACTTTTCTTTGTTGTTCTGGAAAAATTTTTAGTATTACAGATTCTACAGCTTTCCTAAGCAGCAGATTCCATTGCTTTACTATGCTATTACTAAGATGTATTTAATGTTTAGCCTCAGCCTTTTTCCTTAATTTTAAAGCTGTTTTATCCTATCCTAATAGATTGCTTCCCTATTCTAACTTAGACAAGCTGTCATTTTTCACTTTCCTTCATTTTGCTGTCTTCCTCTAGATGCACGCTGACCCACTCATTCCTGAAATGTGGACTGTATTCAAGATGCCACTCCAGCAGCAAAGAGTAGAACAGCTCATACTTGGAACTGCAAAGTAAACTCTGATCGCCCTCTTGCTTGGAACATGCTCAAGGCAGAGGAAATTTCTGGAATATTACACATCAAAAATCACTAAAAGTCTCTACTGTATTTCTGCCGACAATAATTTTTTCCCAAGGATCTAAAACCTGGCAAAATATAGGATTAGAAAAAATATATTTCTGATATGAAGATCAAGTCCTTGCCAAACAGAAAGCTGCAATGTCCAGCACACAGGAAGATTCAAGTACTAGGTCTTAACATTTCTAAATTCCTCTCTTAGAAGGATTTGTTTTGATTGCCATTCTCTCATGTCAAACTTCTCAGGTAAACAGATTGCAGCAGAGACCTGACCAGAAAATATCAATCCAAAATATCAAAATCTTCTAGAACTCAAAGAACTCAAAAGAGACAATGGGAAAACATTATATAATTTTGCCACAGACCATTCAAAATCAGGTTTGCTTACTTTTTAAAGAAACATTTTAAAATTTTTTTGTCCTGATAGGTATGCAGAAAAAAGAAAGAAATCTGTCAAGCAAATCAACAAGCAGACATAGAAAAAAATAACACAGAATATAACTTGGCTTAATTAAAGTCTTTCCTCTGAATTTCTATAAGGCAGTGGAAGCCTGAGCCAGCAATTTATTTTGGGTAATTAAATCTGTTTCCTTCCTTCACATTTTGTTATAGCAAAGAATATTTATGCCAATTTTTTCAGAAAATGTAATGCATTTGGAAATAGTTGAATAAATGTCTCTCAGTAATGATAGACTAGAAGTCCAAATCTGTGGTCTGAAAATGTATTGAAGGATGAAAATGTTAAGCAGAAAGGAAAACAGATTATTGGCATACTGGAATGCCAGTAACACTGGGCAGCAAAAACAAGCTGAGGTAGTCAACCATGCATTTAAGAAAACTGTACCTGATCAAAATAATGAGGGCACAGGTAATTTCAATAGAGCACTTGAAGCAAAAACAGAGCGACACTGGTGTTAAGGCTCCTGGGAATTGCTATTGACAGCTCTGGGTAATGACTCATGCAAGGTGAACTAATAAAAGCATTACTATGTGTGGTTTAAGATTTCAAGTCTGTAATAGTTACTTATTTTTACAACAAATAGCACTTACAGAGTGACAATACAAAGCACTACTATCTTATCCCCAGTGGGGTTTTTTTATACTTAAACAGTAAAATATTAGCAATAAATATTCTCATCTTCCTACACCTGCCACTGTTCGTTTTTATAAAAATTAACTCATAAATTTTCATATTTTAAATATCTATGGTCCAAAATCAAAAATTATTCAAAGTTGGTCTGGAATTTTGCAATTTCTTGAAACTATAGCTTAAATGAAATATACAGTGACTTTGCACATGTGGGGGTAAGTGTGGAGGAGGTTAGGAATGAAAACTGGGAAGCAAGATCTTCTTCCAGTGATAGTTGTTTATGTAATGGACATCAGATTCACCAGCTTCATAGGGAATTTACTGCAGAAGAATGATGGAGCTTGTAGCATTTTGTTCAGCTTACCTACTCTTCCTATGATGACAGTTCCTACAGTGCCCTGGAATCTGCACAACACGGCTGTTCTTTCAGTGGAGAAGCTGATTGAGGCAGTGTGCTACTGGAGCAAGGAAGAAATATGCGGTAAAACAACAGGCAACAAGGCTCCATCTAATGCAGACAGAAAAAAAAGATTGCTGGCAAAGGCGGAGAATTTTTCCTCACTTTAGGAAATGAGATAGTGCTCTTCCAAAGACGAGAACTGACCAGTGGCACAGCAGATTTGCCATTCTTTAGCTGCTGGAGGGTGCCAAAGGGCAGTAAAATTCTAGTGTCAGCTGGAGGGTCCCCAACATACATTTAAATTTTTATAAATAATCTAATATGGGGTATTTCTGTGTGTGTGTGTTAAGGGGGAGGAGTCCTCTCAAATCCCTCAAACTGTATGGAAGTTCTGAGACTGCTTTAAAAATCTTTGAGCTTAAAACTTAAGTTGGTTATGAGATACAAAGAAGGAAAGAGCTGGGTTGTTAGCTCCCAGCTGTGAATCTCGTAGATCAGGAAGAAACTCTGTGGAGTCGCAAGAGCCAGTCAGACCATCCTTCTGCACAGGACCTCTGCAGTAAAACCTTTCTTTAACATTGCTGCAGCAAGTACACCTATCACTCAATAACTCTTCCCAGACGCTCCATTTCATAGCAGGAAATACAATGTCAATTTGAGACTGAAGTAGAAGTTTCATGATCAAAAGGGAATGGGCACAAGGATGATTTGGTTGTCACTTTTTTTATTTCCACCTTTATTGATCTTATTTTCTCAAATCATGAAAACATATGGACATTCTGGATTTCTTTACTGATTTTTCTGTTGTCCTCTGAGAACACAAAGGCATGAAGTTATATAGTGCCCAAAATACCAACCAGAACCTGTACTGTACTCTAAGTCACTGGGAAAGGCACATGATATTCCTGTGTTTCAGAGGAATATAGGTCAGCAAGGTTAGGGAAACCATTTTGTTTTGGCTGTGACTCATTGGCAGCAAGTCACTGGAGATGACATCAGCACTTTGTAGTTCTGGTCAGTTTTGTTCGACTTCATTCTGCAGGTAACACCTGTATATAGAACAGATTTTTGGTCCTGGAGCCCCATAAACTGAGTGAAGAACTTAACAAGGATCGGTTGCTTTCCTACCACAGGCTTAATAGCTAATTTTTACTGGGCATCTCAAGTGTTTGGCTACAGTTTAGCAACAAGATTAAAAAATCAAAGGTCATAAAATAGTCTAAGTGAAGAAGTCCTATAGTCTAACCTATAGGAAGACACATTAAAAACAAATGCTCGTGCCTTCATCTAATAGGAGGCTCAAGCACTTTTTTTAGATGTCCATTAAGTGGTAGATTTAATGTGCAAACTATTATAAACAAGCCCACATTATCCAATTCTCTGTTCATGATTTGGATGTATTCAATTTGGGAAGATACAACAATGACTTATGGTTGATGTTAAATGAAATTTACACTTAGTAATCCAGGCATTTTATTAACTCAATCTTTGTGTAACAAAGCCTGTGATCCTCTCCCCTTTCTGACTTACTTTTTCTTTACACTTACATACAGCCAAGAGAATGCCTTATTTAGCAGGGAGGAGCCATTAAAGAGACCTTCCTGGAAAATCACATGTCAGAAAATATGTATTATTTTTCTCCTAATTCTTGTTTACAAGAAGCATAACACTGCATGAATTTATGTCAGTGAAAAAAGGGTGTATTAAAGTAGAAAAATGTTAAGGTTGTGTCTCATGACCTTTCTTGGTGGTGCCGTTTCCTGGGGTTTTTGTATAGAGAGTATTGGCTGAGGTTAGAGAAGAGCAACTATTTGTACCAAAGCTAACTAAGGGGGAAAATGGCGTAGCTCATTGCAAAATGGTTGAAATCCCTTAAACCATCAGACAACTTGCTCTAAGACTTAACTAAGTCAGGAAACCATTTTGACACTGTAGCTTTGTGTTTGGGAAAGAACTCAAAAAATCCCTGAAGGTTAATTTTTCAGCATTTGACACCACTAAATTGTCTAGAAAATTGTCTTAAAATGGATTTATTGAATCCATGACTAATGCTATGATGGACTTGTCTGGAATTATATTTTACCAACATCAGCCAGTCTGGAGAAAAATTATGTTCAGTCTTTTGAGAAATTTGTCATATTCCGGCCCCTCATTTCATTCATTAGCCCTTGCAATTCTTCTGACAAGACCACAGGGAGAATTATTTGGGCAACTTTATGTGTATATTATTTTAGATGTTCCCTCTCAGATCAGGATTTTGTTGCACTTTTAAAGTTTTTCTAAACAGGAATAAAAAATTTATAAAACCCTACAGAACAAAGCAAATCAAACTATCATGAATCTCACTCTACCCAGATCCAGGCCTACAACTCTAGGCTTTTATTCTTAACACATTTCTCAGGGAAGTCTCTATTTTTAATTTTTTACCTTTTTTACAAAATAAATGCCACATAAATGCATAAGGACAGTTTCTGTATTTCCATGCTGTTTTACAGTTGTACTGGTTTGGCACGGCCTGGTTTTAGGTAGCAGGGGGGCTGCAAAGATGGCTCCTGTGAGGAAGCTGCTGGAAGCTTCCCACCATGTCCAGCAGAGCCAATGGCTGATGGCTCTGGAAGATGGACATGCTGCTGGCCAGAACTGGGCCAATGAGAGAGGTTGGAAACGCCTCTATGATGAC
>QWTY01017923.1:4340-39376 GCA_008033365.1 Pseudorectes ferrugineus | reverse complement strand
GTTTAAACAGAAACAGAAAATCCACGTGAAACATTAAATCCAGCAAAATCAAAACACTGCTTTTTCTTTCAAAACTAAGTATTTTCCTTGGAAATTCAATAAAATATTTGATCTTTGTCCCTTCAAGAGGGAAAATAACTTCTCTCAGTCTTTATAAATTAAAAAAAAACTTAATCAATGACAGTGGAATCAATTGCTTCCTCAACAAATTTGCAAACACCTGAGTGGTGCAGTTGACACATCTGAAGGATGGAACGCAATTTAGAGGGACCTGGACAAGCTGCAGAAGAGAGTCCATGGGAACCTCATAAGGTTCAACAGGACCGAGTGCAAGGTCCTACACTTGGATTGGGTCAATTCCCAGTACCAATACAGGCTAGGGGATGATGGAATAGAGAGCAGCCCTGGGGAGAAGCAACTGGGGGTACTAACAAATGAGAAGCTGGATAAAACCCCACAATGTGCGCTTGCAGCTCAGAATGCCAATGTGTCCTGGGCTGCATCAAAGGCAGTGTGGCCAGAAGGGCAAGGGCCCTGGCCACCGGACTCTGCCCCTCTACTCCACTCTTGTGAGACCCTCCTGGAGTACTGTGTTCATCTCTGGAGTTCTTAGTACAGAAAGGATATGGACCTGTAGAAACAAGTCCAGAGAAGGGCCACAAGAGTGATGAGGGGGATGAAACACCTCTTCTATGAGGCTTTCCTGAGAGAGTTGGAGGTTGTTCAGCCTGAAGAATAGAAAGCTCCAGGGAGACCTTATTGTGGTCTTTCAGTACTTGCAGGGGACCTATAAGAAAGATGGAAATAAACTTTTTATCAGGGCCTGTTGCAACAGGACAAGGGATAGTTGTTTAAACTAAAGGAGGATCAATTTAGATTACATATAAGGAAAAATTTTGTTTATAATGAGGGTGGTAAAACACAGAAGCAAGTTGCCCAGAGAGGTGTTTGATGCCTCATCTCTTGAAATATTCAAGGTCAGGTTGGACAGAGCTATGAGCAACCTGATCTAGTGGAAGGTGTCCCTGCCAGTTGAGGGGGATTTGGACTAGATAACCATTACATGTCTCTTCCAGTTCAAACTATTTTATGATTCTAATTATCCACAAGCCAAACAACCAATCTTCAAACTACTTGCCAACCCTGTCTGGTATGGGAAGTTCCAGGGACTGGACAACTTAGTCTTCTCTTCCCTCTTTCTTTCCTCCTGAAGCAGAACTCGCGTCTCAGATCTATTGTGACAGCCTTTATGCATGCACCAGTCACCACCCGATCTTACACTTGGTCTCTTCCATATTAAGGAGGAGAATGTTTGAACACAACATGCATGTGAGCTTATATGCATCCTTGAACACAGAAGTTTTATGTGGCATTTCTATGCCCATTATTTTCACATATAAAATTTTCTGGAATATTTGTTATGGCACTGTGATTAAGAATGATGCAATCAGTGTTCCCTTGCTCTCACACTTAAAAATATGAGATAAATAAAACCACATTAACTTCCATAACTTTTATAGACTGATATTAAAAAAGCAGTTGTCAGAGGAGCAATAACTACTGAAAATAGGCCAAGCTCTTCAAAGGACTGATATAATAAGAAATCAGCAAAATTTTGCCTTTTTGCTGCCTGTGCTCAAAACTAAGAGTATTTGTTTTCCAGCTAAAAAATCTTGCTTAAAGTCTACAAAATAATTCAAATGCTGGAAAATTTATTTGCTTAAAGAAACAAAAGAAAAAATGACAGAAGTAGTCAAGTTCAGTTGAACTGTGAAATATGACAGTATTAAAGTTTGAAGACATTTGTCTTTAAACCGTAGTTTTCTTCCAAATAACATGTAGCCTAACCTGCCAAAATTAAAGGTTTGTCAGATGTTAGTTCACTTGCTGTAATACAAGAAAAGGTCAGAAAGCAAACTGAAAAAAGAGTCTAGACAGCTTTAACCTCAAGGCTTTACTTTATTCCAAGAGACAGGGTTATCAGTCATAATATTTCCTATAAAAATAAAAAGAACCAATAAACAAAAAAAAATCATAAGATTTAACATTCAAGGATATGACAAGAGGCTACTATTCTGATTTTGTAAGCAGTTTTAAATCATGTGAAGCAAAATATCATTCACCTTACTTGAACATTCAGATAGCATTTTCAGCTTCTAAAATACCCTGTGATGGTTTAACTTACTGTGAATTTCTCAGTTATTTTAGCACAGAGGTAAGATGGGGGAAAACAACAAACAAACCCTCAAAAATTCTCTATGCAAAAACCCAAAGAGACAAAAATCCTGAGAGCCCACTTGAAGTAATTTACCAGTTGTAATTTATCTGCATGTGATTTGTTAGATTAAGCTAACCATTGTTTAACCCACATTCAGGATAATTCCATAAAGTTATACAGATATTTTCCACAACAATGATGAAAGAATAGCAGCTATGACTGGAATTTTGCAAGTCCTCAAAGAATGAGCAAACTATATTGTTTGCAACACAATTATTACTAGCAGTAAAAACTTGAAGGATCATTTAGATTAACAAAACCCTGTGAAAAAAAGTAAATTAAAACAAATTTATTGCAAAACAAGATTGGAATAAGGGCATTAACTGTTATAAAGCATTATGATACTAAATTTCAGTCAACCTAGATTATTTCAAATATCCTCAGAAAATAAGGAAAACTCCTACCTGGAGGTAACTGCACACGTTTCCAGAGTTGAGACAGAATTATCATAACATACATCAAAATCTACATAAACAGGAAAGATTGTAGAAAAATATAAAAAAGGGCAAACACACATAAAAAATTACTGAGTAGTAGCTTTCCCGCAACACACATCCTTCATTTTGCTCTCAAAAAAAACCACTTGCAAAAACTGTTTCATTTAAACTTTGATCATTTTGATGAGTTAGAGCATTTTTATTCTAAAATTGACTATAAAATCATATTACCTTTGACATAAGAAATCTTGAAGCCCTAGAAAGGCACAGCTTAATGCTGTTCAGTAATTTTATGTTTAGGAAAAAAAACCCCTCTGTTATTCCTATAGTCTTCACAACCTTATTATGAAGAATAAAGTGCACCAATATCCCCGAGGCAATGACTTTCCTGTGTATTCAAGTGTCCCATATTAACTCTCACTTTTCAAAAACTAATATTGACAGAAATAGCCCTACAGATTTTGTGTTACTACATGTAAAATAAACCAATCAACCAAACAAACAAACCCCATCTACTTTTTCATTTTTCATCTTTTACGTGGAGATTGAAAAAAAATAAAAACCAAAAGAGGTTATTGGAGTGTTTAAATTTTGTGAAATAATACAAATAATCATATTTCTGTTCTAGAAACTATTGCTAATGTAGAAATTGAACAGAAAGGCTACCAGAAGCATTCTGTTTACATGAATTCTACTCTGGTTCTGTCTTCACAAGTATATCCACACCTCCTCTTCATCCAATTCTGTATATACAAAATTGAGATAACTAGTAGAATTTAAACACTTGTCTATTAGATCTTCTTCATTTAACATTCATTGGGAAATGTTCACCACACACACACCTTTTTTCAAAAATATTTCTTTTATTTTTTTATTTTTCAGTGTTAAGTATGTTGACAAACTTGTATTCTGCTCTGGAAAGCTGTTCTAGAGCATTTAAATTCAATTCTCTTCTATCTCCCTAATGCCACTTAACTTATTTGCCCTCATATCACTGTTCTGTGGCAAGGAAGAAAAATGATCCAAGGAGGGGGAATACATGATTTGCTCATGGTGCCACAAAAGTCACTAAGTAGATTGAATCAAGGTTTTCTCATACCAGCTTCCAGTCTCTTAAACGTGTTATTTTGCTGAATAATTTAAATTCACTGTTTTGAATCATGCAGTACTCTTGAACTGAAGAAACCACTTGTATTCCATGTCATATTACAATGAAGAAAGATTATTTTTTCCCAAAGGGAAAAGAGAATATTTTAAAAGCTTCTATGTAATTTATGTTTTCACTTCAGAAAAAGGTAAAACATCCATTTGCACCCTTTCACCTTTCAGCAATTCCTGCTTCCTATAGCTGCCATCTGTTTCCCACTGTCTTCTACACAAATATGTGAGGTTTTTCAGTTGGTAATAAAAGTTATCCTTGCATGCCACCTGACAGTAGCTTTCAGCTAATTAAATAATTTCTATATGAATGCTGAATAAAAATCAATTATTTAATGGGAAGAAATGCTGAGAGCCAACTGAATCTTTTGAGAAATATCACGGTCTACAGGGAGGGGAGCAGAGACAGTGCAAGACTTAAAAGCAATAGAGAATGAGCCAGCCAAGCCAGCCATAAATCCTGCTACAAGTCTAAGGAAGCACGTTCTGCAGTAGAATGCTGCTGTTGGGCAGATTAATGTGATGTATATTCTGCCCTGCAGCTGCCAGTTCCTCCTCAGTTCAGCCAGTTTCCCTTGGGGGAGCCAGTACTATCTGGAACATCATTTCCAGTCCCCACCTGCACGGTAGCTCTTGCTAGAGACTCTCAAAATGAAAAACAAACAAACTGAAAACCAAAAAATCCCCCACCAACCTAAAAACCCTACCAGCCCTCAAAGGAAACTTGCAAATGGACACCCACAGCCCACTAAAAAATATCTCCTGGAGCCATGAAAAGGAGCACCCACACAAGTGATACCTATAGGATACTTTGAATTTATTTTTCCTTACTCAGTTTTTTGGTTGGTTCTGGGTTTTTTTACTGGCTTGTTTTTTGGAGGGTTTTTTTGTCATGGTGGTGTGAGGGGTTTTTTTTTGGGGGGGGGGGGGGCGGTGTGCATTGTTTTGGGGGTTTTTGTAGAATTAATAACCACATGATAATATTTAAGGGTTTAATTTTATATGGAATTGAGAAACAGGACATGACAACCCAGGCAAGCCTATGGTCAATTTGTCTGGTTATCACTAGAGACTAACCTAGTCTATCCTACTGGCCGGGATCTCCAGAAGTGTTTTTCATTGTTGATTACAATGTGCTCTAGGATGACCCTGCTTGAACAGGGAGGTTGGACCAGATGATCCACTGTGGTGTCTTCCAACATTACCCATTCTGTGATCACAACTTGAGGGTTTATCATAACTTAATACACTAATTATCGGAATGAGATCACACCAATTGAAGACAATGCCTGAAAAAGTCAAGGAGATAAATATAATTTCAAGTTCCACATTCATGAATACATACTAAATTTTGTATTAATACTCAATGCCCTTTGAGAAAGTTTTCATTTTCTTCTTCTCTACTAACAAAAAAAAAAAAAGGTGAGGGGAACAGGAAAGGCTCTTTCCTTTATTTATTATGGTTTACTGTTGCTTTGCACATGTGCTTTCTGTTGTTTCAAGAGGCTGTTGGCAGAGTAGCATACCTCGACACTGCCTTTATCACAGTGTGAAAAACACCAGATGTACAAAATTAACGTTCAAGTTAATCAAAATATTGCTTGACAAAGCAAATAATTGAATTGCACTTTCAATGCACTGTGGTAGACAATAATTAACATGCAGCATCTTCAACATCTGGATACAACTTTCAATTTCCGTTTTAACATCATAGAATGCTGTCTACACATTTTTTAATGGTACCCCTGATAATAATATATTCTGTTTTTAATCATATTCCACGTTGCAGGAAATGAAGCTTGCAATTTTCCCAGGTGCTTATCAAATTACTACTGCAAGCTAATTCTCATCCCCCAAGTTAAGAGTTTCAACACTGTGCACATTAACAGCCTGCTTATGTTCTTCCTGTACAACAGAAGGTAAGTTAATATGTGCTTCAATTATATCCAGTTTGTGCATTTATAGCACCCTGTGGGCAGCACTAAGAAGGCTGTAAATGTACTTATTCTGCTTCTTTAATGCTCTACTGTATTATAGGGAAGAGGGAGGGAGAGGGAGAGAGAGGAACAACTGCATCATTTTACCAAGAGAATCGATAAGGAACTCAACTTCACTGTATTGATTCAAGAGGGCTGCTAAGGTACAGCTCTCATTTTACTTGTTATTAAAAAGCTTGCCCGAGTTTGACTTTTATATAAATTTTCCTCTTCTTTACATATGCACATGAGCACACGCATTAGGTCTGTGTTTGTCAGCTTTAATAAAGTGCAAGTGAAGCACATTTTTAAGTATTGGAAACATTTTATCTTAAATTAAAATTGAAGATTTATTGCATGATTGCCTCTGCTAACTGTGCTATTGACCTAACTGAACAGTGTCTTAAAAGAAGTCATTTATTTTTTTTCCTAACTTTTTTATTTTATTGCAAGCCAGCCTGAGGTTTCATAAAACAGTTGTATACTAGCACTCACACAATTTGGAGTTTTTTCCTTCCTATTTCCAATGCAGTGTTCACTTACCTGTGGAGGGTTAAGTGAGGGCATACTCTGTATTTTAATTATTTATTTTATTTGTAATGGTAACCACTTTCCCACTTGTTCTTCATGGAAATTTTCCAGAAACAAAAACCAATAGTGTAGAAAAAAAAAATTATTAAAAGTGTCATAGAATTTTTTGGAAGGAATATAAACCTCTCCTGCATTAGGGGACATGACAGATGTATTTTCAGTAGCTAGTAAAAAAAACCAAAAAACTTGAGAAAGCTTATATACAAAGTTTTAAAATGAACAGTTTTGGAAAATATTTCCTCTTAATTTTCACTCAATAGTTTTTGCTATTTAAAATTTCAAAGTGAAAAATTTGATTTTATGACTGTTAATATTTAGATTTCACTACACAACTGTTAGATTTAGGCAACATGATACTTCTCTTTATCCTTCTATTCTTTGTTTACTATATCAAAAAACCCAAAACAAAATTTACAAAAAAAGAAAAACAAAGCAAACCCAACCAACAAACAAAGGAAAAACCCTAAAACCAAAACTGTGGTTCAGCAAAAATGTAATTCACACATATGTGTCAGATTCAACTGGGAGAAGTTTATAACAACTAAATCCTTTTCCAGAAAAGGTATAATTTGAGAGGTGATCTTATTGGGTTGCAGATTATATACACAACACTAACAGTTCCTTCTCAAGTACGTTTTCTCCACTTGCAAAAATTGCATAAAGTGCATCTTTTCATTTATCATATTCATTGTTAATATGTGAGTGATCCTCATCAGCAACAATCAAATCAACACTCTTTTCAATTTTCTGTGCCTCAGAGAATGTGGCCTTTGCATGTTTGTGTGTGACATAAATTTGACCAAAGGGACATGGAATTGCTTTTGTGTGCTCATTTCTCCTTCAGAAGTCCTCAGGCTTGGCGTCTAAATGTCTACGGAAATCTAGTATGCATTTTTACTGCATCATCACATAAATTCATTATGATTATTTTAAATCAAGTTTTCTTTTCAACCTTCTAATTTCTCAAGCTTACGATATTGATGTTCTTTGCAATGACTGCAGACATTCTGAAGCACTGTTGAAGCAAATATTAGGTAAACATGTATTGCACTTTCTGATATAAACTGGTTATGTGCACCTTCAAGTCAACCATAAACAAAAAAAAACAGTTTATCCTTTTTAGGAGAAAGATAAGAGAAGGAAAATCTCAAGACTTCCCTCTGTGATAGACCCAAACACCTCCATTTCAATATCTTTTGCTCTACTTTGCTGACAATTTCCAACTCACCTTTACAGGAGATACCATAAGTCTCTTCACAAATACGTATAGAACACTACAGGCCAAAAAAAGTCTTTTTTCCCCCTCTGATTTTATGCTGTTAATTCTAAGAGTCTTCTAAAGATGAGTTTGACAATAGTCAATGGTTCTTAAAACCAGATATGATCAAAACACAGAGTGCATGTTCCTACACACACCATTTGAGTTCCATTTCTCGTGTCCTTACTTAATGTTAATACAGAAGGTTTTGCAAAAGTTATGGCTAAATTAAAATCAATTAAATAATCAGTTAAAGTCAAAGAATGTGAAGTACCAGTATTGGTATAAATCTCTTTTAGATAAATCAAATTCCAAACTCCAACGCATATATATGGTCCACGTTCAATCCAAAAAGATTCACTAGTCCTTAATTTAGAAAATTTAGAAGAATGAAATATGTTTAAGCAGTACAATCAGCAAAAATAAATTTTAAAAAATCAACAAATATGTTGATTTTTATAATTTTTTACTTGGCCAGGAGTTTCAAAGTAATTTTTTAGCTATTAAGAGAGGGCATAAGAAATATATTGTTTGTTTTTCACTCTTCAACGTTTTTTGTATGTATCTCATTCATGTATTTAAGGAACTGGATTTATCCCATGGGATGCATTGTCACAAAAGTAAACATTCAAATTAAGTAGTATGGAGGGAAAATAAGAGTAATATTCTCACATTCTATGTTCAGTCACTTAACTAATTTTAATAAATAAATTTTAAGCTAACCTTATTGAATTTGGTGGGATTATGCTTACAGAACCAATGGAGAAAACTAAGCAACCTGAATAACTTCTTAGAGGATGAAACAGTCCTCATTTAGACTAGCCCCTGAACAACTGTTTTCCTCTATTAATTCTCTACAGAGAAATCAGCTGAACTATTCTTCTTCAAACAAGTCCTTGTTTTAAATCACCACATTGAGTTCTGCACATGACAGTCTTGAAAGGAAGGGGAAAAAAAAAAGAAGAAAAAACCCCAAACACATTGTGGTTACTTTCCTGCTGTCTCCTTTGGGGAAGCTTTATTGGTAGCAACCATAAGTCTGGAAGATGCAGGCAGCCAATAGATCACAACCAAAGAGCTGGTTGGAAGTCTTTGTTGAATACATCTACCTCCATCCCCTATTTTGGGATTCTAGACACAAACTGTCTTAAGAGACTCCAGTCTGTGGGGACCAAAGACACCAGGTACAGGTCTTAGTGACACCCATTAGTTTGGGAGAACCTGCAGTCTGGCATGTCAGCTGGCAGAGTTCTCACATTCCCCAAACACTAAATTCAGAAATACGAAACATGAAATAAACAAACAAACAAACCCCACTGGGTTTTTTTAATTAATTAGTAAAATATGTTCAATTTTGCTGCCAACTCCTCACCAACAGTTGCACAAAGTAAGGTTCAATTATTTAATATTTCAGTAACAGAGAAAGAAGGAGAGAGAAGATAATAGAACTTTTACTATAAGTAAAAGTATGTTTGACTACCTCCTGTTAGATATTGCATTTCAATGTTCACTAACAGGACTAAGAAATTCTCATCATTAATCCATTGTGCATACTCTGCAGTTGCTCTTTGAGCAGATCAGCTCTTGACAGAATGGCAACATAGCACTTGGAAGAAATATAGAAAACACAATACCTTATATACTCTGCACAGGTCTTTCAGGAATGTTCTTGGACATAATTATGCAGTCTATCAGTCTATGCTAATCCAGAATATGTCATCTTAAAAAATATGACCTATTTATTATAGGAGGTCCTCTACAAGAGCTTTTATATATATGTTGTTCTGAATTCTCTTGGAATGTTTTCTTGTGCAAAACCTGAAAAATTAAACTGTGATTAACTGCAATCTTTTTCTTTGTTCTAAAACTGCTGATAAAGAGACGTTATCTAATTTATGATAAAAGGATATGTACCAGTGGGATACATGTGTACAGCTACCGTAATGAATCTCAGGGTGTGTCTGTGTGTGTAAAAGCATGCAAAAATATATACACACACACATACACAGAAAAGTTTATGCATATAGATATACTCAGATACCATTTCTCATATGTACTGGTTTATGCAATAATACATCAGTGTATCCATCCAAGCAATATCCTGTCTACACAATCACATTTTTTTTATGACTTGCCTTTTTAATACTTAAGAAAACATAGGTGGGGCAGACAACAGGCTAACACTTTTAGATAGTTACCTTATGCCTCTGTTTACCATAAAAAGGAATACACTCCGCACACATGCCTTCAAGGTATCATCACAACGTTCTTGTCATGATGAGTCCCTGAGCCTGTCAAACCTTGATATTTCATTCTACATTTTTTTCTCATAAGAAAGAATCTCAGAAGGCTAAGTGAACTCAAAGATTTTTTTTTTTCTTTTTCTTTGTAATTAGGAGAACACTGGAAAGAGACTTTTTTTTCTTGCAAGCTGGTGTCTTTCTTTCAGATCTGCTCAATAAAGAAGCTGTGTAATTTTTTCATAGGTTGCTGTAAACTTCACAGTCATATTTGGCTGTCTAGAAAGACAGAGTTTGCAGTCTGTCACTTTGAAGGATAGATATATGACTTTCCCTTGGCCAATCTCTGCTGTTCTGCAGGCTTCCAGCTCACCCATGCACCTCCTCAGTTCCTTATTCCACAACATGCTGAGAAGACTGTCCCTTCTGAGCAAGTTTTCAAGAAAAAACAAGTTCTCTTTCCCTCCTTGGAGTTCCATGTATCCTAGAGGACAGAGGTCTGGTTGGACCAAGCCAACAGGCCCCTTTTCTGCTGGTACCCAAAGGAGCACAATGCGAATGACACACAACATAGAATAATGGAGTACCGTCCACCTCAGAGAGCAATGTGTCAAAATTAGCTAAGTAACTTCTGTATCAATACCTATTTCAAAATTAATAAGTGAAGGGTAATTCCCACAGCATTTATACACTGAACAGAACATTTTAATGCTCCCTTGCACATGGGACATTTGGCACAAAGTAATTGATTTACCACTAACAGGTACTTAGGTGTTCATATGCCAGTCTTTTGGAATATCTGGTCTTTAACAAAACTTCACTTGATTAAATCACTGAGAAAAGCTTGATCTCACTGCCCTTGTTCAATCATTGTTTTTATTAACATGGGGATGGCTTTCCTTTTTTTCTATTTATTTTCTCATTTATTCTGGATTTTTTTTTTTTTTTTTTTTTTTTTTTTTAGAGTTAGTAAAAGGGGCAGCTCAGCATTCAATATTTCAGCCTCATTCTAAGACATTCTGGTAGATCTCAGCTGGCCCCTGTCAGAACTGAAACCAGCAGCACAAACTCCTTATGTCTTAACAGACTGATGGACAGCAACACCAGCCAGATCCTCTGTGGTGGACTGAATACTGCACATGGGAGCAGTCAAAACCTTTTATAATCTGAAGCAGAGGTGGTGAATGATCACAGCCCTGAGCAGTGGTGTTTCCCTTCTCCTCTGAAAATGTTTAGCCAAAATGCTTTTTAACTAATCGGTTCTTGATGCCACATATTTTGAAACACCAACGGTATCTTTCATATCTTCTTAACTGCAACCACTGTGTCTTGTGTCACAACATTTCCGTCTTGGACCACCACAGGCACATACCTCAGTCTTAGCCAAATACTGCATCTCGTGCTTCCATAACATGACTGAATAGATGACTAAGAAGAGAAATATGCTTTGCAGAATCCATGTTGCCACTACAACTTACCCCATTTTTCCATTTACACTCCTATACTTCACCTAGAGAAAACCTGATCTGCAACACAGAGGTAGCAGTGGTAGAGTTTTCACAATAATATAAATAGTTAACTTTTTGCAGTTGTGTCAATCAAAATCTTCAAAATTGTATTTTCAGGTGTCCTTATAACAGTATGCCATACAATGTAATGAAGGGGGCAGAAGATTTTTTATACCAATGTGGGTATAATTTTGATGAATAAGTAAAGAGATATTTTACCAGCATGACAGTTAAACTATTAAGAACTGGTAGAATAATCTTCCTTTCTCTCTCTTTTCCTTTGTACTGTAGATATTCAAGATAAGAAAAAATGATGCATTTAAATGCTTTATGAAGTACTTTGAAAGTAGAATAAAAAATAATTTTAAATGGTCTGTTAAATTTATACTTCTAGGGTTTTCTTTTAAATTAAGATCATTAGAACTTTGCTAAGTTCATCATTTTTCCTTGTAACATTAGAGTTATTAAGTATATCATTTTTCGCTGATATATATGGCACAAAGCCAAATCATAAGCCAAGCCAAATGGAACACCCAGGGAGAGAGAAGGGGGTGACATACTAAGAGAGGTATTTCTTAATAACAGAAACCTAGCAAAAGAGGCATCAAATTTGTCAGCAGAACTGCAGATATGACTCTATCAATAATCCATGGCACTTTTGTATTTCCCAGCTGAGGCTATTATACAGCTTTGGATGACAGCCTGCTTCAACTTCATCATGCAATCCACTGGGACAGAAACTCATAACTGGCTTTCAACATAGATCCTTCATATAAAGGGTAATAACTGCAGCCACTCAGTGTGGTAAGATTATCAGAGACTGCAGCAATGAACTGCAAAATGTGGGAAAGACAGTCTGACAGAAACCTGACAAAATAACCTCAGCAGGATAACTCCTTTAAACACCAAGGAGAGAAGTAAGGTACCAGAAAGGTGCCCCACAGAACTTTCTTCAACACTGTTCAGCTGATGCCTTTTAATTAAACTTATCTGGACCTATCTTCAGACATTAGAGAAGATGAATAATTAATCAGAAACTTAAGCTACTTCAAGAAAAGCGATAAAGATGTTACGGAAGGTTTTATCTGTACTGATGAACATTATTGATGTTCTTGCAAGTCCATTGATTTTCAGCAGAAGGATTCAATAGGACTGTCATAGTGACACAACAGTATTATCTAATAATGTATTATCTAATAAGGTTTTTATCTAATAATGTATCTATGTAATGAAACTTAATTTGGTCTATTAAATTGTCAAAGGCAGAAGTTTCAAAATTTTCAACATGACTTTTTTTAGGATCCACTATCCTATTTTCAGAGATTCAATAAAAACTTCTCTCTGCTCAGAGCCAGACAACTTCATCTCCAGTTGTTGATCTCCAAAATTTACACTAAACTTTATTCTGCATTTGAATGTGATATAGGCTGGATGTCACATCAAAGAGGAGATTCGAGGGCTCAAGCTTCTGCAAATTGCCCCACAATATAAAAGCCCTTTAAGAGTACACTTGTGGTTGTACATATAGATGTAGATGTACTCATTTGGTGGCTGGTCACCAGGGCTGCTCCCCAAGGCTCAGTATTGAGGCCAATTCTGTTTGATATCTTCATCAATGATCTGGACAAGGGGATTGAGTGCACCCTCAGCCAGCTCCCAGAGAACACCGAGTGGGGCTGAGGGATTGTTGACCTGCTGTAAGGGAGGGATCTGGTCAGGCTGGTTTGATGGGCTGAGGCCAATGGTATGAGGTGCAACAGGACAAAGTGCCAGGTCCTGCCCTTGGGTCCCAAAACCCCGAATGCAATGCTCTTCATGCAGCACCATTCAATCTCCATCACATTATTTGCAAGGGAACAACAGAGAACTTTCCTAATGCTGTTGTGCCACCAGCTAACAAGTATAAAGCCTCAATCCAGCCACTCTAATTTCTTTGTGGCTTTTATTTGATGGTCTTCTGAGGAAAAATGTTTGTTTTGAGAACATAGGAAAGAAATATTACTTTTACTGGGAATCTGTTATTTTTCATTCAGAAAAATCAAGCAAGATATGTTATTTGGAGTCATTTTGACACGGATCAGAGAATTTCACTTTTTAATTGGAACAAGTGTGTTTTATTGGCTCAGTTGGTTAGAGCACGATGCTAATAACACCAAGGTTGTGAATTCCATCCCCATATAGGCCATCACTTAAGAGTGGGACTTGATGATCCTTGTGGGTCCCTTCCAACTCAGAATATTTTTACAGAACAATTGAACTCAATAATTTTGGATATATGGTTTATGATTGCACCCTAGAAGTGTCCATTTCTTTCCCTTGACTATAAAAAGACTTAATAATGATGACTGAAATCTTGAGGATCAGTTGAATTCTGCTGAGATATTTTCATATTTTGATAGAAAGAAAGTATTACAAATTTTCCCAACAAGATGTTTGCGGTTTCCAGTGTTTGCCTCATCCTTCTACAAAGAATGAAAATGTCAAAACATCCTGCAACATAAAATACCTTTATTTTACTTGTCATACTTATTACAAACGGAGGAGCCTCAGAAATCTCTGTCTACTGTCTGAAGTATAAGGTACGATCACCTAAGTTTAAAGACCATAATGAGAGTTCCAATAGGAAATCACTGGAAGTGCATGACAGCTATTGGAGCGCACAGGTACTGTGTTAAATTGCCAGGCATTTCTACTGAGGCCTACTGCAATATATTAACCCTTCTTCATGCTTCTAGCTGCAAACAACAAGCACAAGGTAGGCATAATTCATGTTAAACCTTCAGCTACAGAAAATTATGTAAGATAACTTTTCAGCCCACTACAGCAATGAAGAAATAGTCCCATTTGTCTAATAAACCCTCCTGTGCCTCTTTCCTTTTGGCTATGACCTTTTCTTAACTGTTGTCTTCATGCCTTACTCAGAACAAAACACCACGTTCACATTTGAGGAAGCTGTTTTGATTCTGAATCAATCCCCCATATACTAACAACCCAGGGAGTTATTTTGATACATTTCTGTGTCAGATCAAAAAAAACTTTTTACATTTTTATGGAGATGTTACAAAAATAAAATTATTTTGTGTTCAAATGTAGCAAATAATCTTAGCATGTTCAAATGCACTATGATGAGTATTCTTCTGAAAAATAAAATTTAAAAAAAAGAGTAACTCACCTCTGTGCAATACCTAAGAAGACATAATTACTTATAGAGAGAGTGAGAGAAAAAGCTCACGGATTTTTACAAATAGTCACGGATTATTACAGAGGTTTCTGTTACATATTGCATAACTGTGTTAGCTTTCATTCTCCACTGAGGCATTAATTCTATTCCATGGAAACCTTAAAACTCAGTTATGTTCTGAGCCAGAGTGAAAAACAAGCTTATTAAAATTCTCCATGGGAGGAAAACCCTGGAATCCTTTCACCAAGGTAAGTCAATGGTTTTGCTGAATCCAAAATCTCAAGAACTCCATGGTTTCTGCTCCTGGCAGCAACCTTCTCCTTGACTATTACAAGCTTATGGATACTTGAATGCATGATGTCAAATAATGTGATTTTGTACAGAAAGAACTCAGCACTTTTCCAAGCAGCTAAGGTGAAAGTAAATAAAATTTACCCTGTTTCGAGAGGAATTTTAGTAGAATTTATTTTCTCCTTTTTTTTTTTTAATGACAAATCAAAGAAATTAAATTGAAATTGCCCAGGTTTCTTCCATCAGCCCTTTCTCAAAAGAACCTCTGCATCATGACTTCTGGCACATATTAGGCATGTTGCACAGTCTTTTAAATGAAGCTTGACATGGTTTAAGGAATTACTACTACCTATATGAGACAGGAGACTTTAAAATCAGCACAAATTAATTCATAAGGTAATTATTCATAAAATCATAGAAATATGGGCTGCAACAGATGTCATTTAGTACAATTTCCCACTCAAAGTAGGGCTGCTATCAATACTAAAAAGATCACTTTTCATTTGAATCTTTTCTTAGTGTTAGAGATGTGAACCTTATAAATCATAAAATCTTAATAAGGAAAGTATAATGGACTTCCAACTTTTCACATATCAGCAGCATTCTCAAACCACTTTTTTCTGGCATTATCCTCTCAGGGACAAAACACAAGCGCCACCATTGCCGGCAAATATTAATTCCTTTCTAAAAATGCACACATTACAGAACATGGCATTAAAAATATATGAAAGATCATTTAATGTATGCTTATATGCAGCATAAATCCTCACTTATTAAAATAATAAAAGATAAGCTAAAGACTTTGTTGTGCTGTATTTATGTTTATTGTAAAGGTATTCTGTATTTCAGAAGGTGCAGTTGTTGCCACGGAAACTAATTTTTAGTCTGTTGCAGAGTAAATAATTCCATAAATCTCACTTCATATCCAGTTCACAGGTATGATTTCCTTTTATTATTGGGATGGGAGAGGAGAAGGGGATAAATTTTTTCCTCCCTAAGTATCTTTTTTCCATTTGTAGTTTCTCAGTTTGTCTAGCAATGTCTTTTAGAAAAACAGAAGTAATTAAGAAGAGAGGAACCCAGATCTTGCAGAAGTCTTTGTCTGAACAAATGAATGTTTCATGAACTTATGGAAAATCATTTCTTTTTCAGAACTTCATTGGTTCCATAGGTATAACACAAATAAAAGACTTAATGTAATTCTCAGTAGGTGGAGAAGCTGAGATAATTATTTTTGTAAAGTGATTTAAAATACTGTAACTAAAGGTGTTGTATAAGCTCAAAGTACTACTGCTGTTCTGATCATAGCTACCATTTACTATTGTACTGGGATCAGTGAAGCTCATTTTTATAGAAAAGTTTTCACATGAATTTCACAGTTCCTGGGACCTGCATATCATGTATCACACACCAGTATTTTAATGTTTTAGCTTTCATCCAGAGTTCAGTCTTGTACTTAGTAAAAGGGCCTGTGAATGTTTCTTTGATACCCGGAGGTGTTTACTATGAGAATGTAATTGGTGGAATTGCACTAAGAACTCCATCTTTATTGTTTTACATCTTTACATACTATTGTGTTACTATCTGTGCAACACCATATATATTATCCATGTATCTAACAGAAAAACTACCTTTCTTTTATGCTCAGTTTTTCTTTTCTTCCAGAACCAAGATTTTCACATTACCTTTTGCAGCCTCTCTTCTGCAACATCCATGCAGAGCTGGAAAATAGAAATCCCAATTCTATCAATAGGGCTAAAGCGCACTGGAGCTAACAGATTCAGCTAAAACTGTGAACGAAAACTTAACCAGGGCCAGAAGAGGAATCACAGTTTTGGAGCCTACCTCCTCTGTTTAACTGTTTTTCCTGGCAGGACCTGGCTACCATACTAACAGGGAGGGAGGTTGTCAAACAGTGTCAGCTCTGAGTGTTGAACATGGCCACATCCAGCAATGTTATTTGTGGAGTTCACCACTGAGCCAAATTCAAGACTTCTTGCAGTAAGAGGCACATTTGAACTGTGCACTGAGGAAATGGATGACTATAAGGAAGAGAGGAGGAGAGGTTAAGGAGTTTCTGACACGTGAAAGGGAAAGAGGAAGGGGGGAAGATAGGGAAGTTTGTGGAGAATTGGTGTTGCTGCATTTGCCAGGAATACGAGGGATACAAAAGAGGGAACATTGAGGGGTGCTGCTGGCAATGGATCCTTCACCAGCCCCAGCAGCATCTGTCTGTCTGCATCTGGCCCTTCCTAGTGCTCTGACATAACAAAAACAGGCAGCAGGGCCAAGGCCATTTTGCTGTCCCCAGGGTTCAGCTGCCTTGGAGAGCTATCTACCTTGGCCATGATGAGAGGCAGGCCAAGCAGGCAGGGCAATTTTATGCAGTTATATCGACATTAGAATCATAGAATATCCTGAGCTGGAAGGGACCACAAGGATCATGGAAGTCCAACTCTGGCTCTGCATAGGACAGCCCCAAGAATCACACCATGTGCACTGTTGTATGCAGATACCACAGATTTGATGCAAAGAAGGACTACCAAATATCTATGAATATCAGGAAGCAAAAGTAGCTAGTGGATATAAAACTGTATAACTGTATTTTTTCAAAAGACTGCTCCGTCTCAGCTCAAATGAGCATAACAATGCCTCTAAATTCATCTTATAAGTGATATAAAGAAGTATTTTCAAGTTTGGATTGAATGGAGACTTTTTTATTTTGATTGCTGCTAGAGCTTGATCTATCTCTGCCTTCTGTTTTCATGTATTCCGCACTCAAGCAAAAATTGCTTTTAATTTCAATGGGAAGTGCAAGTGCTCAGACTTTAGGCAGACCGTACATGCACTCGAGTCTGACAAGTGGTTTAACTACTCACTTTTGACAACTATGTTTCAAACAAAAGCAAGGCTAAAATGTCATTTTTTGAGGTATCTCCAGTGGCTGCATTAAATCACAGTGCTCAGTTTGGTGTTTCCAAGCAATATTATTGTCCTTATACAGAATTTATAGACTTATTAGGAATAATCAGGGAAAGGAAGATTACCATCATCATGTTTTCTGACTTGTTATGTATTTCTATTTCTCCCTACACTAATTTCATAGAAAGGATATTTCCTTTTTTGATGCCAGCAAAGTATTGCTCATGTACTTAATCTGAAAACTTGGGCATTCTGGGAATGTCTTGTTTGTTTAGCCCTGAGGTTCTGAATGTTTTGGGTAAATAGCAAAGGAATCCAAATGCAGCATTTGGTTTCAAGGAAATACAAGAAAGAAAATGTTCACACAAGCAGATTTTATATCTAAATAATTTCCATTCTTACAAGTCTTCAGACCAACATCGACATTTCAGAGCTTGCCAAACATATACACCCCTGAGCAAAAGAACTATCACACAACTGCAAAGCTGCTACAGCTGATATCCATCAATAATCTGCAGATTTTCTTAAGGTACCTCCTGTTTCTGTCTGTTTGCTATCCTATTCCATTCTCTACACTTTCCAAAAACTAGGGTGTTTAATATTAATGCTGTTATAATGAATGAATATTTGTGAAGAAAGCATTGGACTGAATCATACAGCTTATAAAAGTTTACATAACATGATACAGTATAACTTAAACTAAATTACTCAAAAGAATGTGAGCAAATTAAAAGGTATTGTAGAACTCCCTAGACCTTTTCTTAAAGTAGGCTTCACACTTAAAGGCATCCAAATTCATAAGATTCAAGAAAATGTTTCTTTCATGTCCGTTTTAAGACTGCAGAGGCCTGTAAAAATATTACTTAATTTGGCAGATTTTCTAAGACATCATTTCAGTTACTCAAAAATTCATGCAAAAATGTCAAAATGAGTGAATTTCTTGATATGTACTAAGTATAAGGTGTAAAAGGAAAATCAGAATTGCAATCAGATGAAGCAAACGTTTTTATACCTGTCTCTGTAAACTAGAGAAACTTGATTTTGGCATGCACTCAGGCATCTGATATCCTGAAAACTTCAGACTAATGCATGTCCATTTTCACAAAATAGTTTTACTGGCATAGGGAAAGAGATGAATTTCTTTTTCCTATATTTTTTACTATTTAAAATGCACTAGTGTGTTCAGTTTACTGAACTAAAATGTCCAATATCATTTAATATTGCATCTGCACTGATTTTGGTTTGTTGTTTTGGGGGGGTTCATTTGGTTGGTTGGTTTTTAATTCAACATTTTTATGTCGCAGAGAAATGTTAATTCACTGTAAAATTCTTCACTCACCTTTCATACAGTTTTTCAGCTGCCGTTGAAAAACTGTTCACAAAGGAGTTAAATAAGAATCTACTTCATATTGACAACAGAAAACACAGTAGAACTTGATATCTGGTCTTAATTGTAGGCAGCAGTTTTGTGGGAAAATAAACAAAGGGCAAGAAGGCCATGATTGAAGGAAAGGAAGCATTTACTGAGATAGGTAACATTTAGAGCATTTAAAGAGGTTTGTTTCCCCTGGAAATGACATGCTTTGTATATGGCTTTTATAGACTTCCCCGAAAAGTCCATAAAACAATATAGTTTAAATTATGGGTCATTATTGTTTAATTTTGCACATAGATAACCTAAATGTCTAAAGCATGTTTGCACTGGTTTTTGTTCAAGAAATTCTGATCAATGACATTGATTTTGAGGACACAGTATGTCAGTGTTAAACTAAAATCTCCTTCTTAATGCACAGTTACAATGCACATTAAATAAATAAACCCAGAACACAGTACCACTCATAACTTCATTGCCTCAATTAATCAAACAGCTCAATGTCTCTAATTAACATTAGTGTACTATCTGGTTTTAGGACAGGGTAATCATTTTGAGCTGACTCACAAATTGCAGACAGGAGCAGAGGCTTAATGCTGATCCCACTTTAAAACTCCTACTTCTCTCCAAGAAGGAAGTCATGCCAATCAGCCACAGGTTCAAAAGCTCCACTTCAACTACAATTTCAAGAGTATATATACATACACATAAAAAATAAAATGGTATAAAAATTCAAAGACAGTCTATTCATCACAGACAATATCCATTATGTCCACGTTAATATGCACAGGATATATGAGACTGGGGTTTTCTTTGTAGTTAAAAAGTTCTGTAAAGCAGAAGAGATCTAATATGGTTTTCTTCCAGCAGCAGATGAAGCAGTCGGTGACTTTGTTTTCATCCAAAAATGTCCCAATTGTTCAAGACTGCGACATATTTCTGTAAAATCTACTACTGAAATTATTGCTGGTTCATCAAGAAATCATTAATTGTCTCCATCCAGCTGTCTTTTCATTCTTCTTTGTGACCTCCCCTTATTCATTCCCCTTCAGACATGTAAAGCCAGAACTCTACTCCATTTACAAAGTCCCATCAGTCTTAAAACTCTGGTCATCCTTTGGCATAAATACCAGCTTCCTGGGACATATAGGGCATAGTTTTGTCTGCTTTAAGTATTTCAGTTCTTACATTTAAATGTGCCATCAGAAAAAGCACATGGATTTCACTACATAGTATAAGTTGGGGATAAGGGTAGTAAGTTTGTTAGCTATATTATGATTCTTATGTTATTGTATTTTGTTTTAATTTAATTTTATTTTTACCTGTAATTCTGTATTGTCCTTGCTCAGCTCAAAAGGGGGTTCTTACTCCTGCCTAGATTCAAACTCTAACATCCCCTTCCAGGGCCCTGTTCAGCAAAAACACAAGAGCCCATAAAATATCTTTGTCTGTGTGAAGCAAGAGGACAAAACAGGGAGAGAATTTTGTGAATTTGTTATATAAAGTCATGGTACTTAAACTCTAAGAGCAAACTATTAGTGTTACTATAAAGAGAAATAAGTGTTAAGGAGTTATTCAATATTAATGGTGCAATTTTGTTTGTACTCATAACCACTTTTCTGTCTTTTTGTGGTCTTGGTCAGAGAGCAGAATATCTTGATTTATTAAAAATTTTCTATTGTCTTTTTAATAGCAGATTTTGTGTCCAATCAAAATAATAAATGTATAAGTAAATACTCTGGTCAACATTTGTTGCATTGGGAATCATTTTGCTTCTGAAACACCAGCTGGGGTTTTTTTCAAACCGTCAGCAAAAGGAAGATCTAGAAGTAAGCCTTTTGGGAAATATTATTATTTTTGTTTGCACTCTGCCTGCAGTTCATTCCTGAGACACGTCCAAGACATGGGAAAAGAAACAGCATCTCAGAGAAAGAAGGAATACGCAAAACTACAAAGACTTCTCTAGGGATGTCGTCCCTCTGGTCTACTGGTTTATAGATTTATGTACAGAGCTGTCACTCTGCTAACTGAACTGATAGATTTTCCTTTTATGCCTGAACACTGAACAGAGATAAAGAGTCAGGGCAATACATATCTTTATTCCTTCAAATATTCTGTTCTTTTTTAGCAAACACATTTGAGAAGGAGAGTTCACCAAACCCACAGATACAATTGTGCTAAAGCAGACTCACCTGGGAATCCATCTATTTGTCATACACCACTTTTGTCACATTTATTTAAAGTGACAAAATTATACACAATATGGATTCACTGTGATTTGCATCATTATTTTTTTAAATTCTGCTGCTGAGGCATGCTTCCAAAAGCTGGCACAAGGGAGCCTACTGACTTCTAAATTTTTGTTACTCCTCCATATCTGTGATGTAGCAATTCCCCATTCTACAGTTTCCTGTTCATGAATAGTTTGTTTGTTGTGTACTCCTTCCATTTTCCCTCCCACTGCCCCACACTTATTAGGGCTTCAGTGATTCTAATTACTGATTTAGCCACCCAGAGTACAAAGCCCTAGCGCCCAGATAAAAATGTGATAACTGAATTATTCTTTCTGGAAAAGATACATAGATGACATATGAGATAACAGCCAAGGCTTGCCTGTAATGCTGCTTTATCTTCCTATTTATCTAATTCCAGAACTCCAGCTGTGATGCTTCTATGTAGATATTGGTAAAATGTTTCAAACAAATGACTATCTGAAACATCAGGTATTTTTCATGACCTCTCTTCTGTTTGGTCTGTGTTTTGCTTTCACATGTGTGTCACTCACTACTCCAAAACACATCATCATGTTCAGTTAGCTAATGGTTTAAAACACTTTCCACCCCAGACAGACTTGGACAGATTCTTGAGAAAATTTCCATGAATTTATATTCTCACTTACCTGAGTACTATGGTTTGATAACTTTTACCTCCATTCGACCAACTTTTATTAGTTGCTATCATACAAGCTTATTTCATCTCATCTCAGTAGCTACAATACTCATAGGAGACAGTACTGAAATGAACTGCAAATGCATCAAGATTTATAAGTGCTTGTAGAACGTTTCCTGGATTCTTGTTAGACTGACTGGCAATTGTTAGGTGAATGACTAAGCCTACGTTTTCTGTTTCCTCCTGCTGAAGCTGTTACATTCTCACTCAATTGTCTTATCTTAGAACTGGGTGACTGCTCTGAATATGAGACAATATTCCATGTTTGTAACTACCTTGCAGCAGATAATTGAATTATACTGTGGATTTCATTTGTATGAACCAAAGGAGTCCTGAGTAGCATGAGTTCATTCGTTAAAGTTTGTGCTGGTTTTGACTGAGATCGGGTAATTTTCTTCAGAGTAGCTGGTATAGGGCTGCACTTTGGGTTTGTGCTGAAAACAGTGGATTTGTGCTGAACACATCAATGTTTCAGTTACTGCTGGGCAGTGTTTACACAGAATCAAGGCATCTTCTGCTCCTCATAGTGCTCCACCAGTGAGGGGGTTGGGGGTGCTCATGAAGTTGGAAGGGGACATAGCTGGGTCAGCTGACCCCAACTGACCTAAGGGACGTTCCATACCAGAGGACATCATAGTGGGTGTATAAAGCTGAAGGAGAAGAAGGAAGGGAGGGACATTCAGGGTGGTAATGTTTATCTTCCCAAATCACAGTTACATATGATGAAGCCCTGATTTTCCGGGAATGGCTGAACAGCTGCCTGCCCATTGGAAGTGGTGAATGAATTCCTTGTTTTGCTTTGCTTTGTGTGCATGGCTCCTGCTCCACCTACCAAGTTGCACTTACCTCAACCCGTGAGTTTTCTTGCTTTTACTCTTCTGGTTCCTTCTCCCTTCCCAAAATTGGGGAATCTGTTAGCAACTGTGGGGTTCTTAGCTGCCAGCTGGAGTTAAACCACAACAAAGTCCTACTAATTTACAGTTCCCTTTCTAAAGTCCCTGGACAAATTGCACTAATTATAACTAATTAAAGTTATAGCACAATATGTTTTGACTTGAAAATAGGACCCAACTTGAAGGGAACTGTAAAAGAGATATTCTGAGCCCTATCTTATTGTGACCACTCTCTACTTTCTTTCTGGGAGACAATATAATCAATTGTCAGCTTCTTGGTGCATCTGATGCTGTATTATGTCCAGATAACCACGTCCATAATGCATCTTTGCTAAACAGTAGTGCAGAAGTTTTCAGCAGAGCAGAAACACCTTGAGATTATCAGAAACTTCAGAAGACATTTACCAGACAATTCACAGATTACAATAGTCTACTTAATACCTACAAACAATGTCATTAATTTTTTTTCACCTTGGGAATCTGTTGATAACCTTTAGACTAAAAAGTGTAAGACACACTGGTGAGTACAGCAAAAGGGTACACATCATACCTGTAAAAATGAGGCCAAGAGACAGCTGAAACTGTGGCTGGGACATGCAACAGCCTCTACCATGCCAGGTCCACAGCTGTGGTTGTCAGACTTTGCTGCTTCCCAATGATCTGATGGCATGTTTCAATGCTTCTAATGGCAGTTTTGGCTTCAGGTTGGACCCTTGCATTCTCAGTTCTCTATATGTAGTGCTGATGTCCAGAAAATTGCAAGGTGCTTGTTTGTCTTACCTACTCCATCCTGCAAAACTCTTCCCAGGACCTTATACTGATAACTTTCGTACTTTTACCAAGTAATATTACAAGAGACTCTCAGCTCTTTTGTGCTTCAAATACTGCATCAAAGGAGACTGTCTGGCTTTTTAATGCTTACCACACTTTTATTCACTGTAGGGAACAAGTCATAGTCACACAGGAATGATAACTTCTAATCCACTGAACTAGATGTAATTTCCAGTTTCCTCAGAACTTCTACTTATCTATTTCACACAACTTCAAGATGACCAAATGTTTCAAGTTTTAATTTCTGTTAGTTTATAGCAACTGCAGGGTTCTTTTAAAATCAGAATAGTTAAAGTGTTTACCTATATTAACAACAAATTATAGACATTTAAAAATTATACACGCTGCTAGTCAGACACCCCAGTGATAGGTAAAAATCACTACCCAAAAGATCTTACTTCGTGTACTGACTTTCATTGGTTTTGTTTGTAGACATTTTTGTGATCTAAAGAATGCTCATGTACCTGGAATCAAACAATAATATATGTTGCAAAACACCACTGGAGTTCATCTGGTCCAACCACCTAGTTATTTAGACAAAGCAGGTCTAACTTCATATCTAAAGGTTGCTCACAGTTTTATCTATTCAGACTTTGAAAATATCCAAGGACAGAGAACTCACAGCCTCTCTGGGAAATAACAGAGCTCATCATCCAAATTAGAAATTCAGTCTAAGAAATAAGTTTGACAAGAATATTGAGTGATTACACTCTACTCAATTTTCTCAGTCAAAACCACGTGATGACCCTGGATATATTTTCATAAAGGAATAAATAAAACAATGTCATAGGGTAAAAAAGGGCAGATTTAGGATGAGGAAGAAAGGTTCACAAATCACTGGAAATGGACTCATTTAAAAATATTAAAAGGTATTAAATACAGAACAACATATTCTCTGCCACAGCAGACAACCCAACGCACATGGGTGAAATGGGGACTGGGAAAAGCATATATCTATAAAATAATGTATCATTTTAGGTTAACACCAATATATTACAGTCAACCTGCTTTCTTCCACATCTTGTGTTGGGGCTGAATATGTCAACAAGATCACACAACTTTTTACTCTCAGGCTGCCATCTGGAAATATTCATTAAGCCAGCAAATATTAAAGCAATAGCCACAGCTTTAGAGTCAAAATTATATTCCTTTATCTACAAAAATGAGTGAAGGATAAAACCACCCAGCATTATACTTGCCAATATAATCTGAAGTGTAGGGAGGAAAAGAAAATGAAGCTTCTTTCCACCTCACAGTTTTACACTTTTTGCATCAGAACCATGGTCTAATGAACTCTGATACAGTGACTCTTATTACTTTTTAGTGCCAATAAAAAATATCAGTTGATTCAGTAGCTGACAGCATACAATTACATTCCTACCTATAAGTAACTTCCCTAAAAACTTCCTTGTAAGCAGAGGTAAATGATTTCACTACTACAAGAAAAAAAAATCTAATTTTCCCTTCTAATTTCCTGACAGTATTAGAGGAAAGTATTTACAATGTAGCAATACAGTTCTGCAGAATTAGAAGGAAAAAAGAGCTGTTGCTGCTGCACTTTAAGATCATACATCCACTAAAAATCTCTTTAAAAATAGCAAGCAGCATAAATGAGATCACAGATAAGGATAGAATGAGTTGCAAATTATCTTTGTAAATCTCTAAACAAAACTTGAATGAGTATGCAGCTTCATTCATCAGATAAACTTACGTAATACCTTGTTTTCTAAATGGTCTATAAAACAAATGTCTGACCACAGTATCTAAAGAAAACAAACCCAGAAGACAGTTGTTTACTAGCAAAAAGAAGTACCAATTTGTACAGCATTGCTTATTTAGTTGGTCATAATTCATCTACAGAGGAAACTCATCTGCATGATACATTTTTAACATGTTTTTTTATTAATAGGAACTTCTCTCCACTCTGGGGAGCTAACTGGCCTGTTTATGTGTATCATGTGCTTCCATGAAGGCAAACCAATAAATAGGTTGCATTTTTTAACTATGAATATCTTAAAAAATAATTAACAGGGAGATATTACTTATAAAGCTTGGCTATAAATCTTAATTATGATTTCTGTTGCATAAACTTCATAGACACCTTTCACAGGACACTAAGCTGGGCATATTGATGTTTTCAATTCCCTCTATCCTATCCAATTTCTAAATTTTGTTCATCTCAGCCTCCTGGAGGAGCCACTGACCATTTTCATTTTATAAAAACATCTATAAAGGATACCAGAAAAGGTGTAGATGCATTTTAATATCTGTAGATGAAGGAGAATACTTCAAAATGATATTGCTGGTTAAGAATTAATAAAGCTATTCCACATTCAAAGGACAATGTTGTTATCTGCATTACTTAGTGGCTGAGTTAGACACCTTGCTGCATGTTTATTCTATTAAAAAGTTAAAAGCATAGAAAATAAGTAGTCCAAGGGAATTCACTTTTTAAGAACCTGAAATTACAGTGACAAAGAAAAATGAAACATATTTGAAATAATTTGAATTAGGGAAGAAATATATGATTGATTTATTACAAGAGAAAATAGCATGCATAAACTTGGGCAATGAAAGTGTTTATGTACTTATGATGTACACATGAGAAATATTTCTATAACGCAGATTAAGGTTTTATTGGAATTTAGAATAGGCTGATGCTATTTGGTTTATTCTTACAACAACGTAAAGATGGAATCAGTTCTAGGGTGTTTGTAGGATTTAAAATATTTTTCTGTTTTATGGAAGAAAAGTATTTTAGAAAGGAAAATGTATATTATTTATAACACTAGAGTAGATTATGTCAGAAAATGCATTTGAATGAGCTATGGACCAGTTGAAAAGTTTTTGAGAAATGAACGGAAAATTTCTTTTTGACCAGTAATGATATTAATAACAGTTGTGATACTACAAAAAACCCAAACTCTTCTGGGTAGCCATGTGAAATAAAAGGTACAGTATTTACTATCTGAACCAAAGAGTGTTATATTTATCACTGAATAAAATGCTATATCAAGAAGCAAATGCAAAGAGCTTTACAGTAAATGCAAGACATTTGTCAAGCATTTGATTTGCTCTGTCATTCATAAAGAGTGACAAATAACTAAACCTTTTTGAGGCATGGTCATCTGATTTCCTTCTCTTTCCTGCACCCTTAGAGCCTCTAGATTATTTGGTAACTCCCACCGCTTCCCCGCACACACACAGTCATTTCTGAATATCTTAAGCAGAAGGAAATAACATCTGCCCTAAATGACCAGGCTGGGAAAGGTATTACTCAATTTCCTGAGACCTCAGCTTCTCTGATAAGGCTCTGATTACCGAGCAGTGCTGGTCAGAGTATACCTGGTACAATGGCACAACAGGGCTTCCACTACAAATATGTGTTTACAGATGGTCTAAAAGCAGAAATATTTCAGGAAGTCAGTCCCATTTCCCACCAGCATGCCAGCCAGGCTCAAAAGGATCCAAGGCAGTAGAGCCCATCACAGTCTAGCCCAGGAAGAGAGAGTTTCAGAGCTATAAACCCTCACGGACCCCAACAGCTGAAGCTCTCCATTCCCCTTGACAGTGACTTGTCCACATAACTTTGGCAATAGCATCTTCCCACTCTCCAAAGGCAGAAGAAAGAGAACATCAAACCTTGAAAAATTAAGTGATGGATTTGAAGTTAAAACTGACATCATTCAGTTGGTTAGTCAAATTTTTATTACTCATTGGGGAAGATCCCAACAAGTGCTAACTTTATGTTAAAATGGCTCTGAAATACAGTTAAACTAAAAAACCTACCCATTGACTCTGACAGAGTTTCCAGAACTCAAGAATGTTACTGAAATATTCCTTTGGAAATAACTATTCTAAAAGCCAGAAGTTTGAGAGAACTGTAATATGTCAACCATGAACAAAAGAAGGAGATCTGAAAGTAGAAGATACTGATGGTCATCAGTTCTTTTGCAGTTAAACACATTCTCTACTCTGGAGGAGTCAAAGTTCAAAATAATGAAGTTTATAGCAACCCTAACAAAAGAGAAAGCTATTAAGCCACAAAAGTCAGAATGTTATCATTTGTAATTTTATTTGTAAATTATCCACAATACTACATAACTGATTTACTTGGAAAGCTACACATAATGAATATTTCCCAGTAGTCTATTTAGCACCTTTTCTCTTGTCGACTTGTCAGGAATTTATGTAGGGAACATTTAATAATGATAAAAGTGATGCTTTGCATAATATTCCTATGCTACAAAGAGAGACCTCTGATTTGACCCTCCTCTTCTCCCCCTTCTTGAGTATTTTGTATTCCCTTTTATCTCTTTTCTATTTCTCTCTGTGATCAGCATTTTATCTTTCTGTCAGATGCCTTTTAGAGGTTGCAGAAACTTTTTTTCTGAGTAGCAGACTGAAAATGACTGAGACCTTTCTCAACTAAGCACACATTTAGATGCTGGAATCTTGTGAACATTATCCTTGTCAGATTTGCTTGTCAGATATTATCCTCATCAAACACATGCTCTCTCACAGAGTTAATCCTCTGTAACTCACTAAAGAGTTTAGTCCATATATTTTGAACTGATTTCTCTCTTATTTAAAGAAAGAGGGAAAACAAGGAAGAGATTTCCTACTGCTCATCTCTTCCCCCCCAATATTTCTGTCTTCTACTCCATCAGTTTTAGAAGAAAAGGATCCCTAGGTTCCTGATTTAATCCATTTGATAGAAATGTGTGTATTGTGAGGACGTACCGGGCCTAGTTGGGACAGAGTTAACTTTATTCATAGCAGCTTGTGTGGTGCTGGTTTAGATTGATGGCCAAAATGAGACAGATAAAAAACCTGTTTAGCTATTGCTCAACAGCATTTGCACAGCACCAAGATCCTTGCTGTTTCAGTCTGCCCTACCACAGGGAATAAGTTGGGGCTCATGCAGGAAGTTGCAAGGGAACATATGACACAAACTAACTGGAGATACTACATGCCATATAATGGCAGGTTTAGCAATAAAAGGGAAAAGAGGGGAGTACAGGGAGATTAGCCACCTTTTGCCTAGGAACAGGCTAGGCGTTCCTCTACCTTTGGGAAATGGTGAGTGATTACCTTTGCGTGTCTTGTTTTTGTTTTCTTTCTTTCTTCTTCCACTTCCATTTCACTTATTAATTTATTTTTCTTTTATCTCAACTCCTGTGTTTTCTTGATTTTACTCTTCTTTCCCTCTTCCCTGTCCCACTGAGGATGGGGGAGTGACCTGTGTGGTGCTGAGCTGCCCACCTGTGTCAACCCACAAGAAGAGGACTGGGGAAAGAAGGCTGGCTGAGATCTGGAGATTCCCTCCATTTAAGGGTATAGGAAAGGAAAGTATTTAAATGTATAATTAAAGGAAGCAAACAACAACAATTTCAGTAACATATGACTGAAACATCTCATTTCAGTCCAGCCTGCAACGGGACTTGTTGTCTTGTTGAACTCTATCTGGGAGAAATACATTAAGGAACATCATTGACCCTATGGTCACACATACTTTGTTCTTTTCTCTTTTATCTACAGAAAATAATAACGTGTAATGCTAATGAATAAAAAATTCAGGCCTTTTGTTGCTTAAATTTTCTTTTGTATTTTAAAAATGATACAGTGTAGTGACAGCTACATGGGAATTTATGCTGTATCCTGAAGTCATTTTCATAACCAACAACAATTTAAAGAGAACAGAACTTACAATGGCAAATTTGATTAGTATTTTATTAATTTAATAAGGTGAATTAGCAGATGATATGCAGTCTTCCTGACTGTGTTCCATGAACATGTCAATACAATTCCAAATTTCCTACATCACACATGCAAAATTCATTTCTGTAAGCGGTCACCACCATGCACTTGTATCACCATGCTCCTCTGGTGGGCTCTCCTAGTAGTATTCTCATCTCACGTGGCCAAGGAGGCCAATGGCATCCTGGCCTGTACCAAAAAATTGTGTAGCCAGTAGAACCAGAGCAGAGACCATCCCCCTGTACTCGATACTGGTGAGGCCACACCTCAAATCTTGTGTTCAGTTTTGGGCCCCTCACTGCAAGAAAGTATTTGAGATGCTGGAGCGTGTCCAGAGAAGGGCAACGGAGCTGGTGAAGGGTCTGGAGCACAGTTTATACAAGGAACAGCTGAGGGAGCTGGGGTTGTTCAGCTTGGAGGAAAGGAGGCTCAGGGAACACCTTCTCGTTCTCTACAACTGCCTGAAAGGAGGGTGTAGCCATGTGGGGGCACCACCTCACTGCCTGGCAAGTGCTACCTCTTTTCTCAAGTAACAAGTGACAGGATGAAACAAAATGGTCTCAGGTTGTACCAGAGGAGTTTTAGACAAAATTAGGAATAATTTCATCACTGAAAGTATGGTCAGGCTGCCCAGGGAAGTGGTGAAATCACCATCGCTGCAAAAGCTCTAAAGGTGTGTGGATATGGCACTGGGGACATGGTTTTGTGGTGAACAGCACACATAGCAGTGCTGGGTTAATGGCTTGGCTCGATGATCTTAGATGTCTTTTCCAAACTTAGTAATTCTATGATTCTGTGATTTTACACATTTTGAAAAAAGCTCCTCTGTCCTTCATGCTATGGACAATCAAACAAAAAAATCCTCTTCTAGGAACTGTATTCAGTAGATCCTTTACAGGTGAAAGTCTCTATCAACAGACTTTTTAAAACAGCTATTACTCAATTTCAGCAGTGTAGCACAGTGATCAGCACTTCCAGGGTAAATATTAATTTGTAACAGATAGTTTCACAAGACCTTTAGGAAAAAAAAAAAAAAAGAGAAAAAAATCCAAAGACCCATCTTACTCTTAAGGAGCAGCTTGTAGGTCTCATGAGACAGTGATGATATGGTCATTACAGGTGATATGGTCATTACAAGCAATAAAATCACTATGTGTGGATTTTTGTACAAATAAAGTAAACATCATTAATAAATATTTATAATGCTGGATATTAGCTCACTCATATGAGTACTTCCTTAAATTCAGGGCAGTTACTTTCTGAAATGTCTTTTTGCCTATAAGAAAGCATTTGTGGAGTTTAGATTCCAGAGAAGACCTAGGGTTATCATGTCCTCTCCCCTGATCTCTTATTTTCTGTTCCCGCTCTTCAAATTGTATTTCATTCTTTCAGATGTGTCAGGACCATTTTGTTTTAAATGACCTAATTTTCACTTTTCTTTTTTATCATATGGAATTAGATGGTTTGCAATTACATATACTGGAAGAGATCTAATTCTGAAGATGAATCATCTGTAAAACAAACTTTTATACTTACTCTATACAAAACAAATTTAGTTAATGAAGATATCAATAGACAAAATCTTTCATTAAAACAGGTCAGATGTCAAACTTCAGGGCTCATACAGATCCAAAACTCCACACTTTTAATGGAGCATGTTGCCTTCAAAGTCTCTAAAAAAAAGGTGTTGTTATTACAGTTGCACACAACCACCCATTTTTGCTTTGCTGGGTTTTTATTAATATAGGGATAATTTGTTGTTAAGAGTTCTACTTAAAAGTTCTTTTGTATATGCTAGTTATTTTATTACAAAATTACCTAGAGTCCTGTTTCAGTGAAGTGTCTCAGCTGATCTTTCTGAACATCCTTTGCCTTGAGATTTCTCCTGGAGGAACTACCAGCTCTTCATTTCCGAGACAGTTAACTAAGAGAGAGGAATTGATACGTAGTACTTCTCCCTGCTCATCTGAACAATACAGGGACATCAGTATGCAAATAGAATTAACCTCCTAAATAATAGAATTTGAAGACCTAGTCCGGTCACAGTTCACACAGTTCATTTTCAGCTGTGACCTCAGAGGGAAAACAACTTTTTTTTTTTTTCTCTACCACATAAAGAAAAGTCTGAAGCAGCTTTGTCCATCTGGTTTGACTTTCAAGAAATACAAATAACCACAAGTAGCAGAGTGGTTTTATGCTGACTTTGTCCAACTATTCCTAGCTGGGAAAGCAATGGTGATCCAACATGCTGATAAAAAGAGAGCTATACTATTTAAGTTTAAAGAGTGGAAGAATCCTTTAGTTTGTCTAATCTGTATTTCAGAAATGTGTTCTGAAATATAAATAAAAAACATTCTTTGAATGTATTATTTTCAATCAAGTTTTGCCTTTTAATATCAAATTCCTCGCTGAGTAGACAATTTCAGTTCTTAGGCAGAACTTGATGGTGTCATCTGTGTTTACAGAAAAATGAATTACTCACTTACCAATGACCAGGCTCGTTCATGTTCATTTGATGTCAAGTTAAAAGCAAATTTTCCAGATAAGTGGAAGCTGCAACTGCCAGAGCTGAAAATCCTGAGAGCATTACACACCAAGTGTTACCACAGCACTCCCTGCCAAAAACAGTGCAATATTTGGGTTCATTCATATCTGTTAGAAGCTAAAGACAGAGCACAGCAAATTCTTATTCCTCAGAGAACATTACCTCATCAATTATTTCTAGGAGACTTTCATATCAGTTACATTTTGTGTCCATCAAGATTCTTAAATTAAAAAGATCCAGATAATCTGTAGACACAGCCAAACTGAGACTAGCTGCTCATGAATATATTACTTAATAGTCATCCCTCTCCAGCAACTACTTTCCTTTTGTTATGCAGCTTAGGTATCTGTGCTGTAATCTATTGGATAGCAACACACATTCAGGAATACACTAGTGGATCATTAGAGAATATTAAACACAAGAGTAACCAACCTCAGTAAATGAACTGGCCCAGATTTTTCTTTCACAGCTCAATTTGGATAAGCACTAAAAGTAGTTCAAGGAGAAAGGAGCTGTAGTTTCCACAATACCACAGTAGATTAAATTGCTTCAGATGATTGAATATACATGAAAATTCTCAAAAAAGAGAAAATTATGTGCTGTATGAGACACGCTTTTTAATTTCTAAGTATGGTGAAATTTGTTAACCCTGAAAATTTGCCATAAAGGGCATTAAGGTCACAGGTTAGAAATGCAAGTGAGCCATAAGAGAGCTTCACAGACTGTAACTCCTTATAGGAAATGTAACAGCAAAATTTACATGTTCTTGCACAAATAAGCACATTTGTTTTCTTTTGGTTGCTGGAAGGAATGAGCAAATAAGGTGTGATGAGTTCCCACAAAGGAAAATGCAAAGTCCTACATCTGAAATAGAATAACCCCAAGCAAGGGCAACAGCATACTGAGTTGTATCGACAAAACCATAACCTGATTGAGCAGGGTTATCTGCATGCCAGTAGCTTTGCAAGAAGTGTTCCACAGGAGATTTCTTCTAAGACTATGCTTCCCTATATTTCATTTTCACAGTATTCATCATAGTAGGATGAGGAGCTAGTGGTATTTTCTTCCAGAACAGGGGAGCTTTCCTGTCTTCCCCTTGGAGCTTTCATCCTGCACTTGGCTCTGTGATATGGCATCAGTTCAATCCCAGGACAGCAAAGGAACACACTTGTAATTGCTAAGATGGAAAAGAAGAATGCTTCCCTCCAGAGAGTTCAGTTTTTCTCTTCTAGACTCACATTCAGCTTTTATTTGTTTTTCAAAATGACTGTAATGATTCTTATTAGTCATCATATAATGCAACATCAGGGGACATAGGAAATTAATTTTCAGTGTCAGAAAAATGAACGAATTAGGTAGCTGTGAAATCTGTAAGAAGAAAGAGGTTGTCTCATAAATTATCTGTTTATGAAAACAAGCATGCACTGATCCAATAGCCAGACTGAAGTTATGTAGGTGATAGAGAAAAAACTCGACTGAACTGCACCACAGAAGTTGGTGTATGGTGAATGTAGCATCAACAGATGCCTGTGCAGCTTCATTAATTCTTCTTACAAAAGTGGATATATTGTCACAGCTCTATTGCTGAGACCAACATGCTCAAGATGTTCTGACTCCTCACTGGCTCACTGAATATTCCTCTTCTGGTGTCAGAGTAGAGACTTCTCCCTTCCAGAATTTGTAAACTCTGTGGAAGAAGCATATGTCAAAAAGTCTTAAACTCACATTAGGCTCTCATTTCTATCTTTTGCCCTCTTGGCACAGCCCAGCAAAAACATAAAGGAATTTCTAAAAAAAGAGAAAATATTTGGACTTTGAATGCCAGTAGGCTCAAATGTAAGACAAAGCTTTAAATGAACAAGTAGGTGACATCTTAGTGCAAAGATCCCCAAAGAAATCTCCATGGCATTAACAGCACAGATTTCAAGGCTAAAATCTTTTTGTCGTCTGGTATAACCATCACCACTTTGAATGATACATCCAGAAACCAACACTGAGTGTTTAGTAAAACAGTTTTAAGTTCTTCAGAGGTTCATGCCACTCAGCTCAGCACACACCATGAAAGCATTTACATAAAGAGACCAGTCTCCCCTTAGAGCTAAGAGAAAGGAGGTCTCAGAAGTCTCGGTTCTGAAGCCAAGAACTCACTCAAGGAGCCCACCTTTCACTATGACTAGACTCCTTATGGATACATCACAAGTCAGTAACAACTGAGAAATATTTTATTTTGAATCAACTGAAAAACTAAGCAATAGATCATTTCTGGGAAAAGAACCATCGTTGCTTTGAAAAATATAGCCCTCTGCAGTTTAATATTTCCTATCATCCTTGCAACTCTATCTAAACTTAGTAAAAATTCTAGTCTAGAAAGTCACACATTAAAATGTGCAACAAATATTTATTTATAGATTCATGTAACACACTTACTAAAGCTGCCAGAAATCTGTAAAAAAACCCCACCCCTTGTTAGAAGATTTGCATATATGGAAGTGGACTGTTCATTAAGTTTGCAGAATCAGATCATTGTGTTGATAAGTATTTGTGCATCCAGATCATGAAGCAAAGTCTACATCTGGCTTAAAATAGACAGAGTTTTTCCCAGTTTATTTCTGTAACTGAATATAGTGTTTGACTTCATGCAATATTTTTCACAGGCTTTGTATGATCTCCAGCAAAAACATTTCCATGGCATCAGTGACAAAATAGTTGATTTCTAAAGACAGAATTATAAATTGGAAACACACAAGTGCCCATACTTTAAATTGATTTCAACATTGCAGATAGGATACTGTAGAAAAACACAACACACCATCTTCTGAGCTTTTTCTAAATTATATATAATTACA
>QWTY01017921.1:0-10117 GCA_008033365.1 Pseudorectes ferrugineus | reverse complement strand
CAAACCCATGAGGGATATCCCTCAGCATTGATCTTCATCTGGCCATTGAGATATTGACCACTACCCTCTGGATTTGACCATCCAACAAATTCCTCATCCATATGGTTGTTCCCTCTACAAAACATCTTTTTCATTTTCCAGATCTGTTACCTGTCACTCTGAATGGTCAGTCCTTCATTTACAGACTCATATTTTCAGTTTTCTTTAACTGTTTTCAATCTCATATGCTTTTCAAGGATTGTGTTAATTTGGGATAATGGGTGGTTTATGCACTTGAGCAGAATTAGCTAAATTTGTTTAACGTTCTGTACGCTTTTCCATTAATAAATAATTATTACTTGTAGTTCAACAAACTAGAAAGTTATACTGAAAGAGTATAACATGCTATCATGCAGGAACAATGCTGGGACTGTGAGGTAAGATTTATTTCAAATATTAATTAGTTTTTAATTTTTAATTTTAGCTACAATAGAGTTCATATTTTATTGCAGTCACTCAAACATAATAAAGTAATGTCAAACAGTACAGAATGGTACAAAAGGTTTCTGGCATGACCAAGACGCACTGTGAATGCTATTGTCTATTGCAGTTTAATGGGCCTCAGTAGCTGTAGCTAATATATCATATTGTGCAAAGAAAAAAAGCATAATTAAATGCTATTTCTGTGTAATTACACATCCATTATTCACTACTAAAATTAAGGCAATTTTAAAAGCCTTCTATCACAATAAATTATTAGAGAAAAATAAAGATTATTTGAGATGAAATCTTGTTTTTATGCTTTGTTATAGTACATGTCTGAGTGTCTGCGGCCTGTGCTGAAAAAGGAACACATTAACTTCCTGAGAGAAGAAAGTAATAAGAGCACACCAAACCATCATTATCCAGCATTATCACTTACATGTGGGAAACGATACCACAGAGACATCAACAACCCCCATATGAGAAAATCATAAGATGTCATGCACAAAATTTTTTGTATTTAGTAGCCATACAAGAAGAGGGCTTTACATACAGCAAGAGGTGCTGAAAGATAGTTGTACAATTGATATTCTAGGATATAAAGCTATTGAAAAGCTTAAGTTTTTCCAATGTGAGTCTGGGAACCAGAATCATAGAAATTTAAGTTATTCAAAATTATTATATCATTATATGGAACATATGTCATGAATAACAAAGTTTCCTATGAAACCCAGTAGCATACAACACCAATCACCTAAGTGTTCTAAAACTGGTTTTCAACAACAAAAAATAAAAAAAAACCCTTTCCCTTCCCCCCTCTATGCCCACTACTGAAAAAATCAGAATATTGTTGAATTGCCACAAAAATGTCAGAGACATACTTCAAACTTCAAGCATAGGAAAATTCTACTTGTCTGTTATAACACTGCTCAAATGCTGCAGCTTAAAATGCAGTAGTGATAGGAAGCCAAAACTAAATTCTAAAGCTTATTATTACATAAGGTCAACAGTACCCACAAGAAAAATAGGCTGAAAAAAACCTCTCTAAGAACAAGTTTATCAGCAAATCATTTTTGTTTCTAAGAAAACTTTACACTGAGATCTAGGGACATATACTTAAAACATTCGTGCTGAAAACTTTCACAGAGGTTTGGTTCCTTCTCAGAAATTAGGTATATATATTAAGGACAAATGAAGACCAGAAAATTAGTGGTAGTGAGATCCAAGTTCCTTTCATATTTTATGTTTCCTATCAAAAGAAGTGTGGCCAGGAGATGAAGGGAAGTGATTCTGCTCCTCTGCTCCGCTCTGGTGACACCCCACCTGGAGTGCTGCATCCAGCTCTGGGGTACCCAGCACAGGAAAGACATCAGCCTGTTGTAGTGAGTCCAGAGAAGGGCCACCAATTAGAGGAATGGGTCACCTCTCCTAGAAGAAAAGGCTGAAATAGTTAGGATTGTTCAGTCTGGAGAAGAGAAGGCTTCAGGGTCACCTAATTGAGGGTTTCCAGTACCTGAAGGGAACAGACAAGAAAGATAGAGAGACTATTTACAAAAGCATGTAGTGACAGGAAAAGGGGGAGTGGCTTCAAACATGGTGAAAGAGTATAGATTGAGATTAAATTTTAGGAAGAAATTTTTTACTGTGCAGGTGGTGAGACACTGAAACAGGATGCTTAAAGAAGTTCTGGATGCCCCATCCCTGGAAGTATTCAACGTCAGGCTGGATGGATCTCTGAGCAACCTGGTCTAGTAAAAAGTATCCTTACTCATGGCAGGGGATTTGGAACTAAATGATTTTTAAGTTCCTTTCGAACCCAAAACATTCTATGATTCTATATTCAGATGGTGAAGACAAGAGTAATGATGCAGAGAGAATCATGTCCTCTTCCATCCTGGACAGTGGCTGGCAGCGAAGGAGAAAATGAATCAAGCTGTTCAAGATATTCATTGGGGGGAAAACGTCCTGTCCTATTTATTAATCTTTTGTAGTGCAGCTCTCTATGAAAATCTCAGCACTTAAAAGATGGACTCCAGAACAGGAACCAAGAAGAAAGGTTTCAAGACAGGGCAGACAGCACACAGGCATTGCAAAATTGTGACACATTTCTTGCCACAGTACTACTGAGAAGACTACTTCGAATCTTAGAACAACTTGAATGTAAAAGATTATGGAGTCAGTATAGCAAAATATTTTTCAACAAGTGCCAGCAGAGAAAATGAACCCAATTATACGCTGATAACAAAAGAAGAAATGGGCATTTATAACAGCAAATAATGCCAAACAGATAAAATTAGAGAAACATCTGAAGTCAGTTACAAATGGGAAGATGGATTACATTTAAGAGAAATGAGCTGTGGTCATAAATTGGAGACCATACCATGACACGTACAAATTCTGTGGTCAGACCTATTTTTCATGGTAGATATTAGATCGGCTAGAAGATAGGAAAACTTTCACCAAAAAAGCTGGACAACTATTCAACAAAAGAGATGTTTTCCAGGCTAATAAACAAAAAATTCCAAAACTTAAATTGATTACAAGACTAATAATTTCCACAAAGGAAAAAATAGCAATAAATTATGTCAAATTTTAGAAAATATAAAAATAGGATACATTCAAAAGAAAGGAGAGGCAACAAAGGGAGAAAAATATTATTTTTTACGTAGTTCAAATGGACTTAGATCTTGGTTTTATATTAGCCTGAGGCCAATGAGACAGAGGCTTGAATAAGACAGAAACTGGCTCACTGTAACAATACATGGAATCATAATTTGCATCCAATGTGACAGATTCATATCAGTAGTTCAGATTTCAGTTTAAATATTTTTAGTTTCTAGGTATATAAGGATATTTTGAAACCTTAGTGATATAAAGAAATAAATTTCTTCCAAGACAAGATTGCTGCACTTTGCAAAACACTGTCAGCAACTGACAATTTAAATAATCATAAATGTATAAAATATATTTCAATCTGTTGTTGATGTATCTTCTACTGTCGTCTTTTTTTACTTATCTCTTATATTGCATATAGATTGCCAACAAATTAAAATATGTAAACTCAAAAAAAAATTCCACATCCAGTGTTGCTCTACCAAAATATTGCATTTTACTGGCTAATATAAAGAAATGCTACCATAAGAAAAAGAAAGGGCACAGAAAGTTACACGGAGTGGCACCTTTGGAATGTATTGGTTCAGTAAAAGTTGCATTAAAGGTCCAGAAAATTATGCAGAAAACACAGTAAAAAATAAAATGTAAACTTAAGTTAACGTGTACAGCGTACTTCACAAGTAAAGATAAAATCAAAGTTGCAGTCAGGTGGTGCTCAGTGTTTTCTGACTGGAATTAAAACAAGGCCTGGGATGTTAAAGTGAGGGAAAGAGATCTTGTCCTCTCACCTTACCTACTGTCACCTATCATTATCTAGAAACATAATAATGTCACCATCTGGCCTTCTTACTACAAAATTAGCTTAATTGCCAATAGAAGTCAAGATATAATATCAACCCTGTGTGGCAAACACCCCTTATGCACTGGTCAAAATGTCATCTTTCCTACCAAACACTGAGCAAGCATTCTCATTATCTTCTTTAGAGTTCCTGCAAAATAAGCCTCTTGCTGTGCTATTTCTTAAATACTTCCAGAACATGATGCTCACAAGTGCTCTGAGTAAACTCTTGCAAAGCTGCAAATCACGTCAAGCACTGACAGAAAGCAAAAAGCAACCAAATTGTAGCCACAGAGTTTTTAAAGCTCCATTGGTCTAGAGAAAAGTTGCTGCTGTTGCTACATGACTGCAGACCTGAAGAGATTGATAATCACAATGATGAGTCATTCTCTGGGTAATCTCAATTAAGTGGTTTCTAGTGTTCAGCAAATTCTTAAATGCATTTTGCTGAACAGAAGTGGACAAACAGCAATATAACATTGTCCTAACCTTGTAGGAAAATGTCAGGCTTCATTAGTACTTTTATGAAGATTTACATCTTCAGGTAATGACACCATCTGCCTAAATATATTTTCCCCAAATCATAATTAGAAAAGCACTGGTTAAAAGGTTAGGTAGTTAAGGGTGGCTTAAATTACCTTTTTTCAAATCAACTCATGTCGGTTTTTCATTACTTTCACTTTTTTGTCTAAATGTTTTCTAGTCGCGCCCATTTGACTCAAACGTCAAACTTCTAGTGGTGCATTAGAAAATTTGTTAAATATATTTATAGAGTAAAAGTAAACTGCCTTCTCAATATTTTTTACTGTGTGCTAGAAATATTGCAGCCCATTCTAAAACTTCCACTTTAAAGCAATATTTTCCATTCTTAATTTGGGCTTGAAAATTTACCTAAACTGTATTAAATTCTTACTTTACATGAGACTGAAAATTATGTAAGTCCAAACAAAATTATCCAAGTCTGATATAAGCTGCAAGAAACTAAAAGCATTACTGAAGTCTGAAGAGTTTAAGTTTATCGTCTTGCTTAATTTCATGCTCCAACTGGCTGCTTCTCAGATTTAAAAAGAAAAAAAAGACTCATGAAGAGAAAGGGAAAGAAAATATTTTCCACCACTTTTTCTAGCCCAAGAGCAAAAGGGCATCAAATAAACTAGCAAGTACAAAAGAAACTAAAGAAAACATGCCCATACACCATGCAGAGAGGACTTGTGGAACTCCTTGCCACAAAACTTTTGCAGTACTAAAGGGGTTTGACAGTTTCACAGAATAAAATCCACGGTCTTTTATGTACACCATGGAATAGTCTGCTTCTGTCACCAAGGAGCACCTGGGATTCAGCTCAGCGGTTATTGTGAATTTTTCTAGAGAGTATCACTACATAGTTGCACCAATTTGTATTTTTTTCCTGGGGTATTGACAGAGGGGATGCTTAGCAGGGGCTTTGATAGAACCTGCAGTATGCATCTTACATTCTTAGAAAATACATCCCTGTCCTTTTGCAAGTAACAGGTAATAGAATTATTTCTATATTGAAGGGCAAAAGCCTGATCTAAATTTGTCCAAGTCACTCAGTCAGGGTCTTGAACACATCACCTAGCTGATTAGATTGTAGTCTCATCTATGAACTAATTACTTAGAAAAAGCATTCTTGTAATAGCCAGTTAAAAGCCATTATACGTTCTAGGAAGTATTTTGTATTTTTCCAGAAAAGGCACAGTTTTCTGAAAAACACCTAGGTTACATGGCCGGGGACTAAAGGTTAAATTTCAGAATGGAAATAATCTTCGGCAAAATTTGCCTTTGAGTGGCCTGCCATAAACTGGTGGGTTTTGAAGGTGTTTATTCCAACTGACTATCCAATGTATTACGCAGCTTTTTTATTACTGCAATTATCAACCATGAATTTAGGTGTTGCTGTAATTATATGTGTTGCCATCAAATTCAAATTAAATGTCATGTTAACCTGACTTCCACTGGCCACTGTAACACTCAGAATTTGTTTTCAGGCTTGACTTGACTACCTGGAATCTAGATGAGAGGACGTCTCCTCTAGGCTGAAATGCAATAGTGCCAGAGACCTGTAAGCCAAAATACCAGTTCTACTACACCATGGGTTTTTTTATAATTGCTATGAGATCACAGACAAGTTATTTCGGGTCCCTGTATTCCCTCTTTCTAAGAGCCTAATATTTATGGCATTTTTGGTCAAAATGTCATTTGGGCATGTTTGCTTAACCATTGAGAAGGCACAAACCCAAAATGATTTATTATCAGTACTGGTGCTCTGGAGTCTAAGTACAGAATCATATTGTAGAGGACAGAATTTCTTCTCCACATCCAAAACTTCTCAGAGGGAAGATCATCTCAGAGCACATAAATAATTGCAGACTGACATCTTTTTTACCTTCCTTCTTTTTTTTTTCCTTTTTTTTCCTGCCAAAAGGAATCACAGGAAAAACACAGAATAAAATTAAGTTTTAAGGAGCTGTTGAAAGAATAGCTTTGGTTTGAATATTTGCTATAGCAGAATTGTTCAAGGCTAAATCTGTCAAGGCTAAATTAGGCTAAATCTGTCTTGCACAAGTCCACTCCAGGGAGGAAGAGGCCAGTGATGAAGTGATGAAGTGATGGCTGTGATTTTCAGACAAAGCCTAAACTAATAATTTTACTACCTTTCAAAATCACTGTGAATCTTGCATACTGGTGGGTGGTGGTAAGGGGGAAGAGAGAAAGAAGTATCATATGTGCAAAAACCAGCCCAGGCCTGCCTCTTTTAGCAGTGATCTTTTAGCTAGTGAGTTTCTCTTTGCCTGGGCTACAGCTAAAATACAGTTCTGGGAAATGAGCACAGCACACACACGGAACACAGCTGCACATAAAGAGTGACTACAATACATCCCAAACACACTGAATTATTTCTCGACATGATACAAAGCAAATGTGTGATAGATCTAGCATAACTAGAATTTGCTGTGCCATCTGATATGAGGGGTACATCGGCCATCCTGACCAAGATGTACAATGGAATCTGTACTCAAAACCAACTCTTCTTACAGCACAACCATAACTCAATTCACACTGAAGGCTGTATCCAAAGCACTGGAAAGTTTGGAAAGTATTTAGCTCAATACAGTTTAACATTACAAAAGCCATAGTTTGTTCAGTGTTTCTTAGAAACAATAGAACTAGATGAACTGAAACACTTGTTTCTGTTTATATCTACCCTTTTTTTAGTGATATGAAACAGCTAGTTCTCTAAAAGACAAAATTTATTCAAAGAATTTATTGACAGCTGGAAAGGATAATACTTGTGAAAAAAGGAGAAGTGGCAAGAGGGATCCAAAGCAAGAGTGAGAGAAGAGGCAGCCAAAGCAAGAGTGAGAGAAGCAAGGAAACAAACATGATGACAACAAAGGAGAAAAGAACATGCAAATAATAAGTAAGGAATGAAGGTCCAGAGCTAGTCCGAGTCTGAAGGTTAGTCTTGAACTGAACACATCAATAATGGATTTGTTTTATTATTTCCACCATTAATAATACATCAAGTATGTCATTTACACCAATAATTACCAGTTTAAATCCCATGTTCTTAAAATTAGTAATATCTCCTCTTAAAAACTTGATATGCAAGATGATAGTGAACATGCAAACCAGAGAGCACAAGATATTATTCACCCAAGACCTATAAGCTGCTATGGGAGTAATTCCTTTAGACTGCAAATAACTCTCTACAAATACGGTATAGAAATCTTCACTTTCACTGGACAAAATAAAATCAACCTTAACAATAAGTTTATAGTTTAGAGGAAAATCAGCAACCAAATCATTAAAATGAATACAATCTGGAACAGAATGAGGAAAAAAAAATGCAAATACCACAGAAAATACATTAAATTTCTTATTAATTTTAGAAGTGATGCTGACTTTGCAAAAGCAAATGGAAAATTTGTTTAAATATGTTTAACTACATATTAAAAGAATTGTACTTCATATATTTATTTCTTCTCTTAAAACACATGAACACTTCATTTTTTCAAAGCTATTCCGAGAGTGTTCATTTGTTCAGTAAAAGCAGAAGGAGCTAAGATGTGCAAAATTATTCTTAATTCATGACTTGTGATTCCTTTGTAAATTCCAGCCTGCATGTTATTAGCAGAATCAGAAGCATTGAAAACGGACTGAGTCATCAGTTGCATGGGAAAAAGTGTAAATTCTTGTAAGATGGCCAGAGAACAGCCAACACAAAAAGTAGAATTTTCTTTTCATTTGTGAAATAAAGAATTTCCTTTCCAGAATTTTGATGAAGAAATAATGGTCATTTTTACCCACTATAATACCCCATAGCATTATATTATTATTTAGTACTATTATTAATAGTAAAATTTTATTAGTATTATTTATAGTAGTATTTTAGTAGTATTATTTAGTAGTATTTTAGAAATATGAAAAAATGCATCCAAAACACATTGGTCTGGACATCAGTGGAATTTTCTTAGTCTTAATATTTTTACACATGTTACGGTGGAGTTTGCAATGCTGTGCAAAGCCATACTTTACAGATATAACCAATCCATTTGAAGAATAGGAAGCAATATAACCATTTAAATGCAATAAAGCTCTCAATTTATTAACATATGGCATTATGGACACCTCTCCCCAGTCTTTCCTTGCCCTGACCTATCCTCTTTCCATCTGATATTCCTTTTTTTTCCATTTTTCTTTCTTTTTGTAGCATCCCCTGTCTTCCTATTTCATCTTTAAATCATGTTTTAGGAAGAGATGTAAGTCCATAACTCAGAACACTCCACTACAGATGCTGGAATCTGGTTCCTTTCTCTCCATTTTCCTGGAGAAAGATTTGATCACATGGCAGTAGGAATCTCTGTTTATTTCTATTTTTGAAGATGTACATCTTGCAAAGGAGAACTGCAAGTTAACTGGACAAAAAAAATTGAGAAAAAGAAAATGTCCCTGTTTCACTATGTATGTTTCACTATGTACTCATCTGAGAAGAAAGAAACCTGTTGTCCCACGCCTGCTCCAATTGCTTAGTATTTTTATTTCAGTTAAGTATTAAAGCATCTTAATGCTCATTAATTTAGCTGTAATATCTTCCTTCTCCCCAGGAAATTAATTTGATACATTAATACAGTTTTGGCATCACCAGCGTTAGACATGAAGGAAGAGTTGAGGACCTGTGTTTTGGATTTGTGCTACCAAATTCCATTTAACTGTTACACCAGACAGTGAAAGTTTTTTATGGATTAAGGCTTTAAACTTTTATACCTCAAGTCATATAACAGAGATAGAAAACTTCCAGTGTCTCACAACATTGCTGAAAGGTTTAATTCACTGACACTGACTGAAAATGGCTTGAAAAAACTTGAATGAAAGACAGAGAAGTGCAAATGTAGCTGTCTTTGCAGAGGAACTGTGGAAAGGATTTCTCTTAAGCAGGCTTGTCAAGCTTGACCATATAATATGCGTTGCTTGCTAGGGATATCTGCTTAAGAGCTGAATGAAAAACATCTACTTTCCCTCCTATTCTTCCTCTGTTTTAATGAACAACTTGAGCTGGCACTCTCTCATTTCACAAAGACAGCAGATAGCTTCTATTTTCTTTGCCAAACTGAATCACCTTTAAATTGTTCGCTTTTTTTCCCCTCATCAAGAAAATAATCTTTTTCTGGATGAAAGAATAGTGACGTTTAGCCATCCCTTTGCACTTATATTTAGGAAAAAACACCCCAACCAGAAGCTATGTTCTTCTGAGCACCAACACCCAAGTGAAAAAGGAACAGTCCCCTCTCATGCTTGATAGCACATTTTAAGGGTACACTGGATGAAATCTCATGCAATCCTTGTTGAAAAAAGTTATATTTAAATAAGCAATGAAATAAGCACAGTCAACTAGCCAGATTTACAGCTAACTCCTTTTAAACCATACTGCAGATAAAACCACTTTTATCTTCTTTGTCTTATGCCCCTTCCCATTTACCTTTCTTGAAGAATGATACTTTAAAATAATACAAATATTTTAAAATTCCAACTGGACAATATCTGTGATATGTAGCAATGGGGAACAGAGCCGACAGACCCCCTTGTATGCCCAAAGAAGATCTGTTTATGGTCAGAAATCATCCCCTTTATACCCTGAATTTCCACCGGACACAACCGAACCCAAACCAAAGCCCAACAGAA
>QWTY01017919.1:5561-20721 GCA_008033365.1 Pseudorectes ferrugineus | reverse complement strand
GCATCCAGATCCAATGGATTTATTTATGTCAAGTTGCTTAAGTACTCCCTAACCTGATCCTCTGCTACCAAGGGTATGCCTTCCTTGTTCTTGCTTTTCCCTCTGGTCTCCAGGTCCTGGGATTTCTGAAGGCTGGTCATACTAATGAAGACGAAGGAAAGAAAGCATTCGGTACCTCAGCTTCTTCAATGTCCTGTGACACTGGGCCCCCACCCCACTTAGCAGCAGACCCACATATTCCCTAGTCTTCCTTTTGCTGCTTATATACCTACAGAAGCCCATCCTGCTGCCTTTCTTGTTGCCTTGTTCCCTCACCAGACTCAACTTCTGTTGAGCTTTGTCCTTCCTAACCCTGTCATTGCATGCTCAAGAATTGTTTCTATATTCCTTTCATGGTACCTGTCACTTTTTCCCCCTTCTGTAAGTTTGCTTTTTATGGTTGAGCTTTCCTAGGAGCTTCTTGTTGATCCATGCAGGCCTTGTGCTATCATTGCTTAACTTCCTGCTCATTGTGATGGACTGTTCTTGAGCTTGGAAGAGATGATGCTTGAATATCAAACAGCCAGCCTGGTCCCCTCTTCCCTCCACAGCCTTATCCTATGGGACTCTTTCAGGCAGATCCATGAAGAGGCCAAGTCTGCCCTCCTAATGGTCAGGGCTGTGATCTTGCTGTTTGCCTTGCTCCCATCTTTTAGGAGTCTGAACTCCACTGTCACTGAAGCCAATACTGCCTTCAGTCTTCACATCCCTGACAAGCTCTTCCTTATTTGCAAGTATGAGGTCTATCAGATCTCACTGATTTCTCTACCATGTCTGTCAGGAAATTTTCATCAGTGGTCTCCAGGAACTTCCTGGATTACTAAATGCCTTGCAGTTATCAGGGTGGTTAAAGTCCACCACAAGGATCAGGGCCTGTCTGTGAACATGAGGCTTCTTCTGGCATCATCTGCTGCTTCTCTGAGCAGGCAGCCTGTAGCAGACACCCCCTACAGTGTCATCCATACTGGTTTGTTGTTTAATCCTCTCCCATAAGTTCTCAGCTGGCTCCTCATCCATCTTCAGAAGGGCTCCATATGCTCTAACTGCTCTCTCCCATAAAGGGCAACTCCACCTCTTTGTCTTCCTATCCTGTCCTTCCTAAAGGGCCTGTATCTCTCCATTGCATTATTGCAGTCATGGGAGCCATCCCACTCTATTGCCATGATCCCAGCAAGACCATAGCCCTGCAATCCCGTGCATTTCTCTATTTACATTTATTCCCCATGCTGCACACACTCACGTACAGGCACTTCAGAGACATTTTTACGTCATTTCCCAGAGGGAATCAGGGAATTTTTCCCAAATTGGTGTCTTGTAGGCACTTCCTTGCTTCCTGAAAATGCTTAAGGTCATTTAAGCTCTTTATTGTGGTTTTGGTGTTTGCCTTCACTCACACTACTCGAGGCCCTTTGCTAGACAGCTCTGTCCCTCACTCCCTCACAGGCTGCTGGCAATGGTCTTCATTTCACATCACTCCCAGCTTAAAGCCCTTCTTAGGAAGTCAGACATCCTGCTGGCAAAGGTACCTTTGCCTCACTTAGTCAGCTGGATCCCATGTTTCCCAAGCAGGTGCTGATCCTCAAACAGGGTCCCAGGGTCAGAGAAACCAAAACCCTTTTGCTAAAACAAACTCCATAGTCAGCACTGCTTGGTTTGTTTATTCTACAAACATGCTCTAAACATAAGAACTGCTAAAGGTTAAGGGTTTTATGTAAATGTATAAAATTCACTTGAAGTCATTTTAAAGTGCTTCTCTAAGTGATAGTAAACATATATATCTATATTCTACTGTGTAGAATGTAAGACTTCAGATGCTAACACCTATAATGTGTATGTCCTGCTTAAAAGAACAATCTTATTTAAATAACAGGTACTCAGCTTATCCAATACCATTTCACCCTCAGAAAGCTTTAGCAAATCTGTCAGGACTGAGTGAAAATTATCAAGGAATTCAAAAGCCAAGGTACTTCATATCCTTATGTTACCCTAATCCTAGGTAAGATAAAATCTATGAGTCTAAAAAACCAATCTGACAGCTTCACAGATTGATTTCATTTACCTGCCTCATCCATACCATAACTTTCTGAACAATATCAGAGATGTTCCTGAAGCATTTGACTAATATGAATGAGACCAGGCTCAGGCTTTATAATTTCATGAAGTCACTTGGTTATCGGAATGCATAATTTCCACCACAAAAAACATTCATATTTGAATTCAAGTTTCTGTATATTGACTTAAATGCAACCTTATCCAACTCTGAAGATACTTGTTTTTAAGCAACTACTTGCAGTGGTTTTTTTCATGATTGTTTATTTTCCTGCTAAAGGTGCACCTCTACCAAGTAAATGCACAGCCTGTGCTGCAGGCTGAGATTCCTTACCACCTGAAGTGAATTTCAAATGTAAACTAACCTATGCTGTCTGGCTGTTAGTGATCTTTTTTGGCTTGTATTTTTTATAAAGTGAAAAAAGCAGCAGTAGTAGTAATCATCATCATCATCATCATCCAAAAAAAAAGCCCACACTTTTACTAGTGATGAATTGCTAGTACCCTCTTCAATTTTCTGTGAAGCAAATTGGTTTAAATCAGTAAGACAGGCAGCTCAGCAGACACATTTAACTTGTAAATATGTCAAGAAAATACATCGGAGTAAAACTCACAGAAGAACTTAAGAGGATAACCATACTGTAAGAACCGGCTGATGATGACTTTTTAATTTGTCCCTTGGACAAATGCAGATGTTCAGACATGTATTGCACCCTAGTGTCACTTGAAACAAATACCTCACCCAAAGCTCATTGAGCTCAGTGGGAGGCTTTTCACTAACCTTGCAGTGTTTTAGGTGAGGCTTTAAGGCTCTTCAGCACCTGTCTAACTATAGGCATATCAGCATGGTGATGGATAATAAGTCAAAGCTTAACTGAAAAGCCTTAAACTTTACCGTCATAATAATAATAATAGAAATAAAAATCAGAAAAGATAATCCAGTCATATCTCTTATATCTCTTAACTATGCAACTTTTACTAGTTTTAAAGAGAAAGAAGTGAAGACTTTTCCATATATATCTTCAAGTGTAGTACAAACAATGAGAAGCCTGTAGGCAACAGTGAGAGGCTATAAGGCTAAATAAGGATACAAATTGGGTTACCCAGTGTCTCCTTTCTCTGAATATCTCTGGTGGCTCATCACCAAGAGAAAGTTTACTCTAGATATGTAAACTAAGCTGACATTTAGATTACATGAATTGAAATTATAAAAACAGTTTTAAATGAAAAGGGCTAAATAACAGTATGCAACAACTACATTTTCAACTTCTCTACTGCCTAAAACACCTTCACATGGCCAGTCATATTTCTACAAGTCCTATATGGCCTCTGGCCCATGTGTTCAAGCACACATTGAATAGGATCTTTCAAGGACATCTTTTCACAGACAGCTTTTATTAAGAAACAATATAAACAGCATAATAAAAACTTCATAGCTTGGGAGAGACTGGGGCGGGAGGGGGAAGATTGCAAAGGGAAAAACAGCAGCACAGTATCAGTGTGGACATGAGCCAAGAGAGAAAAGGAGGGCTTTGTTGATCAGGTTACTCCTCCTGCCATAAACAAACCTTCTCCATGTTGTGCAGAAGCAGAAGCAAATGGACTCATGTGCAGTGGGTGGGTGCAATGAAAAGCTGTTATTTTTCAATTGTGACAAAACCATTTTGTTTCCTTTGTCTCAAAAAGCAATTTAGATTAATCCAAGGTAAAGAATCTTAAAAAATATATTTTCAGAGTAATTTATAAAGGTCCATATTCTTTGTCTAGAAATGGGAGCAGACAACCTGTTTATCATACATACTTCTTTGACCACCACTTTGCTCAAGAAAACCATTTACCTGCCAGTCTGTTGGCCTCCCAAGTAAATAAATATCTGAGTCTCCCTTTGAGTCTTTTTGTGTATATCTGACAGAAGGCATTGAGGCTTCATCTAGAGCATCTGCTTTTAGTCTCTCTTCCAAACTCTATTTCCCTGTATATCTCAAGTGTTGCATAATTGGTGGCAAGTTAGTTAACCATGCAGAGCATCTCTTGTGCAGCAGTTTCAAACATGTTTTCATCTGGGGCAAATTTCTTGCAACTAAGCCTGACCTATGATAAATAACCAGATCATCAATTCAGCTATTTGGAAAACACAAGACAGTGTTTGCTGTCAGTTTTGCTGCAACGAGCTGGATGTTCTGTTTGGACATATTTCCTAAACAGGCTTTGTAAATTATGTACTTCTAAATTTTGAGAAACTTGCCTATGAGACACTTGCCGGAAGACGATTTTAATGAAAGAAACTATTTAAAGCACTGTCCTGAATAGAGTTGAATTTTATCATATACTCGGGCACTTTACAAAATCAGAGTACAAATTTCTACAGCTTCCTCAGAAAGCAGCTACCAAAGGGATGAAATATGAAGTGGGAGCAGAAGCACCATGGAAGATGGAGGAAGGGAGGCAGTAGTCACCAGGCCTAGTGCTGCCCTGGAAGATGGCAGTCCCGCCACTTAGCAGCCTGTATATACAACTGAGAGAAAGACATTTTGGTAATGCATAGCACCAGAGTAGTGCAAGTGTGAGTGCCCTTGGCTTGCTGCCAGAGGAGGCTAGGAAAGCTGAAGTTAGTCTTTGTGAATGCACTTCCGAATATTTGAAATATCAACTTCAATTAGACCATTAACACTGTTTTGCATGAGCAGAAATACTGAATAGAAGTAATTTCTGACCACAGGTTAATTAAAGTGTAAGAGCCAAAACTGATCACATTTTTTCATCTTATATGTTATACTCAAGCATTTGAAATTCTGCAAAACCTGGATAGAAGAATTTTCTTTCACGTCAACTTTAGTAATGACTTGGCTTATTAGTAATGACTCAGGGAAGCAGATACCACATACTAAAGAACATAAGAATGAAGAGGGCATGGTAGATCTTGGAGTTGTATATATCCTCCAACTGAGAAATCACTGTCAACAAAATTTATCATTTGGTTATAATTATTATTTCTCTCCCCTTTCCACTCAACTGGATGAATTTAATCTGTTGCAGACAGAGATGTTATTTAAGCTCATGTTTCCTACTGTTTTGTATGCTTTAAAAATAAGAAGAGAAGATAGAAAATCTCCTTATTGTCTTCATTCTCTATGCACTGCTTTGGTAAATTCTTTGATACAAAGAAGTAGGAAGGAAAGCTTTAAACTGGAGCTTTGTCAGGCCCAGAAAAAAAATACAGAGAAGAATCCAGAAAAAAAGCAAAACAACTACATGCCATTGATTTATTTCTGTAAAAAGCTAATATCCAAAATCTGATTTTTAGGAAAGAGTGTGAGCTGCCAGCCAGCAATGCAGTTTTATTCAGTAGAATGCCTAGGCAAATGGTTAACTTTAAGAAAATCCTCAGTTTCATTAATCTGAGAACATTTCTCTGAGGTCAAAATGAGAATATGATATACAGGCCTGGCTTGAAACATATACTGATTTACAGTCTGAATATGGATCAGCATCAAATTTTCCCTTTAGGATCCATTAATAATAGCTGGTACTTTAGTGCAAGACCACAGAGTCAGAATATATGAGCCCTTAACCCTTCACACCTTCATCAGTGATGAGATGCAGTCAGCATCAGCTCAAGTCCCTTGGGCATTCTGTCATGTTAATTTCTTTTCCTGGTTTAAATCTTTTCTCTTTATGTGCTTATAAAGACAGGGTTGAATATATACATATAGATATGTATCTTTTAATTTCCAGTTCTGTACTAGCCTACCAAAGGCAGGTTTTATTGTCAATTTACCACTTCCTTTCTTATTATCCTTTTTTTAATGTTGACGTGAAAGTTGTGAATTACTGTACGTAGTAACAATGACACAACCATTTTTTGAAAAAGAAAGCAAAATGGGAATACAGACGTATTTATTAACATGATATACAAATATGCTGGTTTATTTAGATTATGCAGAAACTTTAAATGTTTGTAGCTGATCAAAGTGACGTTTAAGATGCTGAAATAACTGACAAATGAAGTAAATACTGATGTTTATTAAATAGTCACATTTGTCATTTAAGGCTGGAGATTTGACGTGAAATGTATGACACATAAATAATAAGATACATTATAGATCACTCACTGTTCTGTTTTTCTGTCAGTAAAACTTTTCTACCAGTCTGAAAGAATAAAAGGGATCTTCAAGCTTTTGAGACAGGAATCAGCATGTGCTGAAGTGTGGGACGCTTGACAAAACAGCACATAGAAGAAATAAATATCAAACCAGAATGACTGAAAAATTATAGTGAAACACGAAACCTGTCAGCTTATCCTGTAAAGAAATTTAGCATATGGAGGATGAGAAGCCATGCTGGAGCTCTGAAAATGAAAAAGAGGATCAGTACTGTAGCTGGCTGTCGGGAGGGGAAAGTCTTCAGCAGCTTTTGAGACTCAAACTCCAGCGTCAAGTCACGAAACCAAAGACAAAAATACTGCTCTCAGTAGATCTGATCTACGCCCTGCAGATGTTAGGTCAGCACCTCAGAGAGACTACTTTTATCTGTCCTCATAACAAATTCTTCAGAAGAGCAATGATTTTGCCTCTGAAATTCTCCAAATGCATTTTCCTGCAGAACAGTCCTTACACTGTGTTCATTTCCACTGTCATTACAGGCAGTGTGCCCTGTGCTATTTGTGTGACGATGCATTAACCTGCGTCCTTAGCAGAGGCCCAGAAAGGCTTCTTGCAGGGAAGTGAGGAAACATAAGAAGCCTGATCCTAGGACAGCAGTGCAGAGGAAAAACAGCTCCTGAGCTTAACAAGGATGAGCAGAAGGAATGCTCCTGTTTACAGTTCGCCCTGTTTATCAGGTGTTCTTGGGCGAAAAAAAACCTGACATGCATTCTCAGGAGATACTATGACATGGTGTCAGATGGGCTGCATGATTTGAGACTGTAGGAGAAATGTTGACATAGGAAGAATTATGTTGCTATCCCACTGGAGACCTCCAAATCTTAGGACACACCTGGTTCAGGTCCCTGATCACCAACAGGCTCCTCTAAACTTCCTCTACACCTACTGTGTATAAGCACCTAATTCAGCTTGATCAAAAATTTCCAGCAAACTAACTGGAAAGTTTCTCAAATGACTGAATTTTCTTTTTGCACTACATTGAAAGAAAGTGCTTTAAAAAAAGAAAAAAAGGGGAAAAGAAGCCATAAAATTCACAGTGACTTTTTGTAATGGGAAAACCCCACTGTGACATTCTTAATAAAAAAACCCCATGGCTGTTTTTGTACATTGTATATCATTGTGAAAATACACATCCTTTGAAATATGAAAATTGTTGCAAAGTGAGAGGGAAATAATTTTGGGAAACCCTTGTCAAATTATTAACAACACATTCCATGGAGAAGCACAAAGAAAAAGGAAATCTCATAAAATACAAAAGGCCAAAGCTCTAAAAGAACCTTCTGTCTTATAATTAATTTTCTACATTCCGTCTCTGTTCTCAAGCACAGAAAACTCCTTTTAAATTAAATTATCTTCCAGTAGAGAAATACATGGAATTATAATGCACAAGAACACATTGCTACTTTAATATTCTACACTATTTATAAGACAGCACAAGGCACAGTTTTTCACTTTTAAATACTGGCAACCCAAATAATTTTAATTTCTTAGGCATTTATCTATGTCAAATTTACCATAACATCCTGAGATATTTTTGCTTAGAAATACATCAGATCAGATTTCCATTTATGCTGCATTTACATTTATATCCATTTTAAAGACCCTCTTGTCTGCCAGAATGATTTAAAGTGACCTTGCTGAAAGAAAGTACGGTCTATATTGTATTTTAAAAAGCTGATTATTCAAAAAGACATTGATGATATAGCAAAGTACACTGTATGACACAGAACCTCAGCTGGCTGATATTGTTGTAATTTCATTTACAGCAGTCAAGTTATATGGTTTCCCTCAACTGGGATCTATTCATGAATATTTTGTGTAATTAGAGGATATATATTTTAAGCAGTAACAGAGGTCTATTGTGTATATTTGGCAAATGTTTCCACACTTCAACCAACTGTGGGAACTGTGAGCTTGGAAGCTAAATGTACCAATTATACCCAAACTATATCCATATCCTTCTTTTAAATTTTGCAGGTCTTGATTAAACCATTCATTATCTTGGAGATTATCCAGGTTTATGCCATTGCATCTGAACACAAAGTATTATGAGGCTATACATAATTTATATAGATCAACACTAATTACTATGAAAAGACTCAGGTAGCTCAATCTTACTTTCTTAATACCAGACCTGAATTTCTCTGTTACCTGTGCGGATGGAATTGCACCTTGTCCAGACAACAGTCCCATCTCCCTCTAGATTCTGGACATAGGTCTCAAGGAGAATTTACATGGTTCATAGGCTTGGAACAGATGGTGCATTTCATCCCAGCAACAGTTAACTCCTGTCACTGATGGCAGTTGAAAATGGGGTTTGGATTTTTTAAATTAAAAAGCCTGTGTTATTAAAACCAGCTGTAATCATTTGGGACTGAAGGCCCATTTATGTTTTCATTTGCTGTGCTGAAACATCAGTTATCCCATTGTGCTCTGTGGAATTACTGTAGGATTTTATTCTTGTAAATGAGAACAGAATTTCTTTCTTAAACCTCTCTTCGAAACTAAGTGATTACAGCCCAAATTGCCTCTGTGAATGAGACAACTGTATGTCCCCATTTAAACATATTCTACAGGTTTCACAGAATTCTTTTTTTCTGCATACCTACACTGATTTTACAGGATTTTAACATTGATCAAAAGATTAATTAAAAAAAAAAAGAAATCCTCTTCAAATCAGAATTTCCTAATTTTATTCTTTGGTGGATATCCTCTGTAATGACAGTGTCCCTGTGGTTCATATTGTTTCTAATGGTCTTAAATGGACACTCCTGAAAACTACTTCTTTGAAAAAAATCAACAAATAAACCTTTGTGCTAAAGTGGAGGACTTTTTTTCTTTTACAAAGGAAACAGAACAAAAACGGCTGATGAAAACCATAGGTAGTAGCAGGTCTGACTATGTCTTATAATAAAATGCAGATATAACTTCTGTGAACATTAAAGCAGTAAAAGGGGCAAAAATGCACAGCGCATGATTTCAAAGAGACAACAATCAAAGTTCCTTGGAAAATGAAGAAAAACATTACTCTATTTGTACTTGTTATATAATTGTGCTTGTCCTTGGACACACTTCACCTGCAATCATACTTCTTGCAGTTTGGTGTAGAATTTTTATTACTTCTTTATATTTTTTCATCGTCATCACTATTTATTTTTTTAAATGTGACAGGGCTTGCCTGCTTTAAAGAGGTTTTTGAAACATCTGTATGCATGGTGGACATGGCTATAGTCTCATAATCCTCCTCACGGGAGTGGAAGTGACAAAACTGAAAAAAAAACTGCAGGTCCCTTTGGAAGTTCTTATTGAGAAACCCGTAGAAGATGGGATTCACACAGGTAGAGATCATGGCAGTAAGGTGGCAAATCAGGAACAACAGGTTGTGGCTGCAGGTAGCAACAGGCAGAATTTCATGATTCCAATCAAACACGATATTGAAGATGGTGAGAGGCAGCCAGCAAACTGCAAATGCGACCACTATTGATATCAGCATGATGTTGATCCTTTTGGTTTCAGAGGATCTGTACTTACTGTCTCTCATCTTGTCCATCATGTTGTTCCTTTTTTTTAACCGTATGTATATCTGCAGGAAATTCAACAAAGAGAAACACATGGGATAAATTAACCTACCACTGTCATCTTTGCAAGGATAAACAAACATCAGATAGAAAGAAGCACATATTGCAAGAGGGTTCTATCTTACCTTCAAATAGCAAATAAATATAAAACAAAGCGGTCCAAAGTACTGAATCACCAAAAGCGTTGTGGTATAAGAAAGCCTGGCAGTGTCCAAGGGGAACAGGTCCAAGCACACATATTTGTCCTTATATTCATCAAATGTTATGTTTCTGAAGGGCTCATCTGTTAATACATGGTAGATCAGGAAAGGCAAAGAGGAAGCTGTGGCTAAAATCCATATGGCAGCAATCCCCATGTAGGCATGTCTGTTGTTCGGCCTCCAGCCGCGGGGATTGATGATCAGCTGATGGCGCTCAATAGCAATGAGGACTAAAGAAAAGACCGAGACGGTGATGGAGGCACATTGCACAAAAGGGTTCAACTTGCACATGGCCTCCCCAAAAATCCAGTGGTCCATTAAAGTGTACACAAAGGTAAAGGGAAGACACATGATGGTCACTAGGAGATCAGAAAACGACAGGTTGACAATGAGGATGTTGGTAACATTGCGCATCTCCTTTTGTTTCAAAATAATGACAATCAAGGCCAGATTCCCAGAGACTCCCAGAATTATCACAGTCCCGTAAGCCAAGGCCAAAGTGAAGACCATGGCCAAAGGCACATGGCAATCTTCGTCCTCAAACTGCAAGATCTGCGAGTTCATCTCCGAAAAATTCAGGTGGCCGGAAACATTTCCCAGTGGGGCGAGAACCGAGGCATTCATGTTGTTTCCAACTCGCCGCCGACCTTCGCCGCCGCCGCCGCGTTCATCCAGACCGCTCCGAGTTCAGAACGCGCCCGTCAGCCCCGCAGCGCAGCCCGGGCCGAGCCCGCTCCTCAGTGCCGCATCTCCCTCGCACCACCTGGGGAGAAGGGAAGCAGCAGGGCCGGTCACCGCCGGGCACGGCGCCTGCCCCGGGCGGAGCGGCGGCGCGCCCGTGTCCCGCGGCAGCGGAGCCGCCCCGCGCCCGCCGGTCCCGCTCCCGCCGCTCCGAGCGGCTGCGGGGCTGCGGCAGGGAGGCAGCAGGCAGCACCGAGCCGCAGGACGGCAAGCGGGGACACGAGCCCTGCCCTGCCCGGCCCGTTCCCGCCGGCTCAAGTCGCACGAAACAGCGAGCCGGGAAGCAATTTCAGCCTTCCACCAGCGTAGCCTCCACTTTATGTTTTACATCTCCTTTTCACGAGTTTAATCTGCAAACGTCTGCTTTCTCGAACCGCTCTAAGTTAAATTATATCCAGGCATCACATGGGGAGGGGGGGGGAAAGCCCATCTGACTAATGTGATGGGTGGGAAAATGACTCAATTGCTGCTTTTTTTTTTTTCTGTAACGCATACACTTGATGTTGAGCGGCCAAGTGCCCTCAGCAGCACTGGCACTGAGTCAAAGGTAAATCAGGAACTCTGAACACCTTAATCTTAGCTAGCAGGGCTGTGCAGCAAAGAAAGAAGAAAACAAGACAAAAGACAAAAATTGGCAAATTTTAAACACCGCAGAAAATTTCTTTAGCCATGCAAGGGAAACAGGCATTCTTAAATAACCACCCCTTTGCAAGGCACTGGATTTTAAAAATCTGAAACTCAAGCATATGTGGTCAGAAGGCAAATTAACAAATAAAATCAAATTAATTGATAAACAATTAAAAAACAATTAATCGATAACCTGACACACCTTTACTTCAACTTGCCATTAGTGGCACTGCATTCCGCACTGAATCTGGAACTTTCTCTCTGCCCACTCCCATGAGCTAAATTTATTGCTCACTTAACCTTAGGTTATGGTAATGAAAGTAATGCCACTTAAAATTCACACAAGTGGGTTTCAAACCCGACTTCATACGGCATTTATCACAAAAGCTGTAAAAACATTGCCCACTAAAACGTACTTCATTAAAAGTTACCCTGAATAGGTGATCTTTTGTTCCTAAATGATACTCGATATAAATCTCTGTACCATGTAAGTCTCTGGAGAAGAATTGTCTTTGTCTCTTACTGGTGACAGACACCCTTTTAACCAGCCACATGCTGGGGACAGGAGTGGGGGCTGCCTCCTCCCTAGGGCAGAGCCAGCGTGTGAGGGCTGGGCTTGCAGCTCCAGCTCCTCCTGAGGGTCAGCCAAAGGATGACCATGCCAGTGCCATGCCTTCTCGCTGCTGTCAGGAGCTCACCTCAGCTGGCTCTGCTGGCTCTTTCTAATCACCACAAGGCTACATGAAACTGCGACAGGCAGTGTAGCTTGCCTCTGAGTGACATTTTACTGAGAGTGAGAGTTAACAGCAAGGATTTCAGACAAAAGGCATCTCTGTCTGAGGTCTGACTACTCTGATTTTCAAGCTAGCTAGGTATGCACCTGAGTATTCTCTCTCAGATCTTCTGCCTCTGGTAACTAAATTTATTGGATCTCCTAGTCCACCAAATCTGTTTTAGGGTCCAATAAAGAAATTTCCACCCCCAAGATCCCTTGAAGCATCACGTCTATGATGCTAGAAACAGGTGCTTTACCCAAAGGGAAAGTGCGTGGGTAATGTGGAGAGCCAGGGCTCCTCAATTCCCACAGTGTAACTTTGTCATAGTCTGAAAATCAACATCTGGATTTAATCATGAACTCCTCCATCACTTGTATAGCACGAGGTGGGCACTCCAGCCCTGTGACTTGATGGAATGATGGCAGGAGCAGGTGAGGAGCCATGTCCTGCAAGGAGAGAACTGGGCAGGTTCTTTCACCAGCCTGGACCAAACTGCCCCCAGCAATAAAGTGTCTGGGGTTTCGTGCTCTTGGTTTTCCTACTCCCTTAGCCAAGCTCTGCTCTTGCTTATTTATTAAATATCAAACTCAAAACCAGAAAATGCTACTGCTCCTTCTTCCCTCATCTTTCCCATAGCAGAGGTGCAACCTAAGAGCATATCTAGGAACCAGCTCAGAAACACAGCACTGCTGGCAAGTGACAAGGAGTCCTTCTTTCCTGTCCTTCTGCAAAATGGACCAGACAACAGGGGGGCGTGAAGTTCAATCTCCTGAACAGCTGCACTGTTCCTTGTTTCCTAAACTCCCAGCTCCCAAGTCAGGAAGGAGATCCCTCCCTACTCTGAGTGCTGGCTTGGGGTGGGGAAAGCCCATAGCTCTGCAGACCCCTCTGGATGACTGCACAGTCTCCCCTACCAAGCACATCCTCCCGAGTCTCTGTGAAAAATTTGGTCAAAAGTTTAGCACCAAGAGACAGAAAGGGTGAAATAATGTGCTGTGAGGTGAATGGAAATGCGCAGTAAAACTATCGGAGCTGTTCAAAAGCGAGCACAAAATGCTGTCAGCCCAAGCTTATGGTTCACCCAGCTGCTCAGAAGTTCCACCTGGAGCCTAATCCTCCCTCGGATTTTGTCACCGGCACCTATGACAGCAAGCAAACACCAGCCTAACTGGCACACAACCACCCAGAGTCATGGAAAAGCAACCACAGGGGAAACTCACCTTGCAACTGCTCTGCCTGTCTTTGGTCTGCTCAGGGGCTGGCCCAGGATGCTGGACGGAGAAAGAGTAGGGAAAGGAGTAGGATCCTTTGGTATTTCTCCAGTCAGATCCTAAAGATTGCTGAGGAAGGCTGGAGACTCCCCCTTAAAGCTGAACTCCACCTCACCCCAGTATCACATGATGGTGCTCTACGGAGTAGATCCTGAAAATCACACTGCAAGCACATCACCTTTAAACTGCACATCTGGGGGTGGGTTGCCTAGTAATTCCGAAAGAAATGCAATTAAATATTGAAACAAAAGAGGGGGGCTGGGGGGAGAGCGCAGGGAAAAGCTCAGGAAGGGAGACAGTTTCACATCGGTCTGCCTGTTTCATTTTGTCTGCAAGTTATTGCCATCTTGTGGCCAAACTAAAGATGGAACTAGAAACTGTTGAAAAGGGGACGAGAAAGAGATTTTAAGCATAAGGAGCAAGTTACAAAGTTTGGGTTTGGCTTTTTAAACCAGTACAGCTCACTTCTCGTCTGCTGGTTTATCATGAGTAGCTATGACCGGAACAATAAGAAATGTCAAGTTGCTGAAACACCTTGCTGTCTCCTCACAAAAAGCACTGCACTGATCTACTTCAATGGGCATAAAAGACAGTAACTTGGGAAGTCTGCGAGAAGTTACCCAGATAAACATTTGAAAATGCCTTGACAAAACCTGCAGACTTTAATAGGAGTTTGGATTTCTTGAAAAACAGAAGTTTCCTAATTCTTCCAAGGTTCCAGATTAAACTTTCCTGTGTAAGGAGTTGCATGCTCTTACATTCTTACCTTCAGGCATGCACTTATTACATGGCAACCCTGTTGTGTCATGAATAACTCTCAATTGAGAAACCAGGTTAATTATAGCTAAAAAATCCGTTGCACATAGTAAATGATTGTAACATTTTTTGTAGAAGGAGCCACACAGGAAGATTTCAGAGCCCAGAATAAGGCTGATGTTTACACTGTATTTACAGGAGCTCAGCTCAACTGCATTGTAATTGCAGTCCTTGATGTAAGGAAGAAAACTGCAGGCACACTGCAAGGTTGCTATAAACCAGTAGCCGTGGTGCTGCTGACATTTTAAGAGCAGCAGCCAGAAGGGAAGTGCAGGCTGTATATAATGCCTCTTAAGAGTTTCAGCCCTATGTGGGTCATTAGCATGCATCTGTCTTCGGCTGAGCAGAGCAAAGGTAGGTACACTCAGGCAGGGATCCAAGCTGAAGGTCTCATAAAGAGCATATTTCTGTCTGAAGTAGTGACAGTCTTGGACATGTACAACTGAGACCTCTCATCACCATGGATGGGAAATGATTCATCCACACTACCAAAAAAAAAAAAAAAAAAAGAGTTGTCCAATATAGATATTTTTAAGGGCAATAGATGTATTGCTAGGCAGAGAAAAAGCCTTTTTTTGTTATGCCAGGATGTTCCCACTACTTCCCTGCAATGTTCTTACCCATATGATCGAGATGGCTATTAAAAAAAATTAAAATAAGCATTCTGTGATACAGAATTGTTGTATCCAAGGTATCCAACAGGTATCCAAGGCAGAGATACATTTTTAGGACCAGTTCAGAATAAGAGACTTGAGTTTACATGGCAAGCTGGGGAGCTGCAGGGGTGGCTTCTATGAGAAGACTACGCCCATGTTGAACAGAACCATTTTCATCTGACTCCAAAATGGACCCACTGCTGGCCAGAGCAGAGATTCCCCCCTGCACCGCCTGTGGTGAGAA